>PVLD010002067.1:0-91454 GCA_004027595.1 Dinomys branickii
TGTTAATACAAAAATGATTGAGGAAATACAAAATTATAGAGAACATAGAAGGGAATTAGCTCTGGATGCTGTCCTACATAATGTTACCTTCACCTTTGTTACTCAGTTACACAGATGATGGCCCATTTGATCATTCAATTTTTCTCCTCCCTCATCTCCGTTGCCCTACCACTCAGTCATCTTCCCTGTGATAATAACTGTATTCCTGGGTTTATCTATACCCCTGGACTCTCGCCTTGGGAAGAGACATAGCTGCCTCAGACTATAACATACATGGGTGTACACAAACTGCCATGGTTGGAGGTGGAAAAGCATATATGCTCACAGCAGACCACCCAGCTCCACCCTGTTGCTGTGCTATGGGTAGGGGTGGGTCCAGTCCATGAGGTGCCCTAAGCGGGGCTCTCAGTGGAGCAGCCGCAGGGCCCACAGCGGAGCAGCTGCAGGGCCCATAGTAGAGCAGCCACGGGGCCCTCAGTGGAGCAGCCACGGGGCCCACAGTGGAGCAGTTGCGGGGCCCTCAGCAGAGCAGCCACGGGGCCCACTGCGGAGCAGCCGTGGGGCCCTCAGCGGAGCAGCCGCAGGGCCCTCGGAGCAGCCGTGGGGCCCACTGTGGAGCAGCCACGGGGCCCACTGCGAAGCAGATGCAGTATTTCTACTATCTTCATAGTTTTTACTTTTCCCAGACTGTCATAGTTGTACTCATATGACATGTAGCCTTTTTAGATGGACTTCTTTCAATTAGTAGTATGCATTTAAGTTTCCTTTATGTTTTCTCATAGCTCCACAGTCCATGTTTTTAGTGCTAAATAATATTCCAGATAATAGTGATCATCTGGATGTACCAGGTGTTTTATTTTTTTATTTATAATGTACTTTAGGGTTACTTGGCTGCTTCCAGCTTTTGGCAATTGTAGGTAAAGGTGCTGTAAACATTCATGTGCAGGATTTTATGTGGATGCCAGTGTTCAGCTCTTTTCAGTAAATGTCAAAGAGCACACTCGCTAGGTTATAGTTAATACTGCTCAGCTTTGTCATGAACTACTAAACTGCCTTTCAGTGTAGACATTCTCATTCCTAGTCACAATGGATGAGAGTTCCTATTGCTGTACATCTTTGCTTGCATTGGTTGTGGTCCATGTTTCAGATTTTGGCCATTCTAGTAGTTGTGATTGGTGTTTCTTTGCTTTAATGTGTAGTTTCTAGGTGCCATATGATGCAGAGCATCTTCACATCTGCATGTTTGCCATTAACTGCACATCTTCACCCTAGCCATATATCCAGAGGGACTCCAGCAATAGGCTTAAAACCTTAGAGGTCTGGGCATGGTCTGGATGAGAGTCGTCTCAAGGGGTATTATAAATTCAGAGTAGACAGTCAGTGACCATTTCCAAATTCCCAGCCACTTGAAGGACTGCATCATTGTACATCTTTGGTTAATGAAGATAACTAGATAATGATATCTATGTTTGGTTTCTACATTAATGAGGCTGTTTTCAAAAGCAGAAACACTGACATTGACTCCTTGATCAGAAATTTCCCTAGGTGTCATTTGAATCTCTTGAAGGACAAAACATTTGTCCTGTATTTTCATCTCTGTAGAAGTAATTGCAGTATATTTAGACATAGCTTCTTGGCAACATAGTTGTTGTCATGTATTTTTGGCAACATGATATCTCTTTTGCTTTTTCATTTTCCACTCTGACATAGATTATAGGTATCTCCTTGAGAGAATTGTTGAGTGCCTGAATACAAACTTGTAGTGATTCTGATGGGCCCTGACACATTTGGGGGCTTCATCTTATAGCTTCACTGCTGATCAGCATATAAAAATCCTTTCTGTGATTTTTGTTCACGTTCAGAATGGAGCAGAAGCTCTAGAGGAGCTCACAGATGAGAGCTGTGGTAGAAAGAGCACAGTGTGAAGGTATGACAGATCTGAGTTTGAATCACAGCTCTGCCACTTCTCTGTCTCTGTAAACTTGGAACAATTACTCAACTACTTAGAACCTCAGTTCCCTTATCTGAGAAATTAGACTATTATCTTTAGTAATTAATTCAAAAATCAACAACTGTTTAGATTGCATATAATGTACTTCAAAGGGTAGCTACAAAAATATATGAAATAATACATATTTAAGGCACTAAGTAAACTCAGTGAATATAGATACTTACTGGGCGCACAGCTCATTTCTGACTGTGTATGAACTTCCGTTCCTACATGGTACTTTTGTTCTCTCATTAGCTCTTTCACACATTTATTTGCCTTAATTTTCTTCAGCCTTAAACAAATGACTAAGTCATCAGTTATAATAAATAAGTACACAGGTTTATGTAGAGTGTAATGTACTGTCCTGAGATCTGTAAGTATTATTTTTTAAATTGGCTAGAAAATACACATCTTTGAATTTCTTATTCTAGAAAGGACCAAACTGAATTCTTCCAGTTCAGTGGTTTTCAGCTGGGAACAGTTTTGCTTCCCTCAGCAGACCTCGGCAGTGTCTGGAGACACGTTTTGATTGTCACAGCTTGGTAGGGTGATATGACCAGCACCACAGGGATTTTTCTTCTTCTGGGGGTAGAAGTCTGGGTGGTGGCTACATATTCTGTATTGCACATAGCAATACCCTCCACGCAAAAGCATCATCAGGCCTAGAATGTCAATAGAACCACAATTAATCTTCCAGTCCTACCGAGGAGAAGGTGATTTTTCTAAGTAAAGAAAGAGACAATGTTGCCAAAATCTCACTCTTACCTTAACAATACTAAATTTACTTTTACTGTGACAGTATCTAATGGTACTAAACCATTGGATAATTTACATTAGAACCATCTATGTAAAAACCTATGTGGTTCCAATTGATTATATAAATGGAAGCAGTGTCTTCTCTCGTTGATGATAGATCAAGGTAAATGACTCAGAATTCCTTGGCAGAAATTACTGACAACAATCTTGTTTTCAAGCTGTTCCATAACCTAGGATTAAACGGCACACAAACATGAGTTGACAACAAAAACATGGGTTCTTAGCGGCCCTGTCTTTCACTCCTCACTTAAGCTTCTCTTATACACTTGAGTCTGCTGGTGTTTGTGGTCCTTTACATGTTGACCTGTACATTTTTCTGGCACTGAGTGATTGAGATGATTATATAATTCCAGGCCGATTGCAGTGTGTGGATGGCAGGCCTAGTCTTCCTAGTGCTCACCCTAATTCCTTCTCTCTTTACATTTCTTTCCATGTGGGATCTGGGAGTTTTCACTTCTTACACTATGTATGAATACAGGGAAAGATGAGTCCAGAAATCAAAGTTTTGTCATTCAGTGTTAGACCTATCTTTCTTTAATAACAGGAATTTAAAAATTGCATCAAGTGTGCATTCAGAAAGTAAAAATCAAGGGGAAAACTAAGCTGTATTCTAGAGGGAATGATGTTGCATATTCTGTGCAGTTGCAGACCAAATCTATTTACTTTTTTCCTGGCGCTCACCCTAAACTACAGCCTCTCCTGCAGCAAGGTGTAGCATGTGGCTTTCCAGTGGGACATGGGAATAAATATATCTGCTACTTCACCTTGGGTATAGTGGACAATGTTCCATATATCTGCTGACTGGATTTGGAGATTTAGGCCCTAAGATGACAGAACTCCCTGTCCCCTTAAGTAACGTGATAGCCAAGGTTTGAGAAACAACAGCATATCCAGAGTGCTGGATGGATGAAGGGGACCTGAATAGTTAGCTATCAGCCAGCAGGGGAGAAACAGCTACAAGAAGTGTGATGACTTCGAATGAGGGGATTTGTCTGATTTTTACTAGATAAAAGTTACTTGCATTATGCTGGAGGCAACTAGTAAATACCAGTCAGCTTGTGGATGATTAGTTGGTACAGCCAAAGAGGAATCTGATTAACTCATGAGACTAGAGAATAATTCTGTGTACATCACTGTGATAAGAAGCCTGACCCTGACCTGATGGGTCTGCCTGCAGAGGTAGGTAGATGATGTCACTCTAAAAAGCATCATTAATGTTTTCTCCCTCTTTATACCGTCCCTTATTCTGGCCAAACAGTTTTCCTTTATTTTCTTCCTCAAGGTTAAAAGAAAGTCTTTCACTAAGGAAAAGGATACTGATTAAAAAAAAAAAAAAAAAGCCTCTCCTGAACTTTCCCTTATAAGCAACCTTAGGTTTTAAATAAGAATAAAGTCTCTTTTTTCCAACTGGAAACCTAGTTTTCCTGACCAACCCAGGTATCTACAGAAGCCACTTTTGAATGGCTCATAACTTGTTTAAGGTCACTGCCTAATCACTTTGCTAAATGTCACTGATTCCAAGCATGGATCTTTGTCCTAGGTTTGTACTCTGCTTCTCTCCCCTACTAGGGAGGAGACTCTCAGTTCATCCATGTGGAAGAAGATGCCTTCTCCTGCTTGATTTCATTCCCATTTAAAAGTTTTTTCTAGGATTGTAGGAAAGTCCAGGCAGAAGACACTCATACAAATGGCCAGATATTATTTCTGTTTTAATAAGGAATATTATAACCTATGACAAGATTACTCTTATTACTAAAATTTAGGGTCTTACATGTCTTTATATCTCTTTGAAACTCCTGCAACTCTGCCAAAGCATCTGCCACTTACCCCTTATCCGAGATCTCTCTCTCTCTCTCTCTCTCTCTCTCTCTCTTTCTCTGGTTAATTGAAACAGGTCTCTTTATGTAGTTCAGACTGGCCTTGGGCTCACTATGTAGCCCAGGCTGGCCTTAAACTCATAGTGATTCTCCTACATCAGCCTTCTGAGTGCTGGAATTACAGACATGTGCCACCATGCCCAGCCTCCCAGATCTCTTGGATTATCTAAGGGAATGAACAGAATTCTTTGGTGTTTTCAAAATGTTTCAATGGAATAAATTTTTTTGTTCTTTCTTCTAACTTTAGACCTTAACCTTAACCCAGACTTTTATTCTATGCCTTGTTTTCCTAAGCTCGCTGATAAGTAATACGCTTCAAACAAACTACAAAAAGAACAGCACAGTATATCTCATTCTTTAGGGTCTTAGTGTAGGGGCCTATTGCATGTGAGGATGATGAGAGGAGAAGCACACAGAATAAATGTAAATGCAAAGCTTAATCTGCCTATTGTATCGGAGGATTTCCTACCCATACCAGGTGAAGAGTAAAGAGTAAAGACCCTTTACTCTTCATCTTTTTTTTTCTTCTGAAACTGTTGTCTAATGTAGTCAAATGACAGCTATTTCTTATGTATCATTAGGTAGATTGGGTCTTTTTTTCTAATAACATTCAGTAATAATAGCAGGCCTCAAACACAGAAGAAATGCAGGGTGGCCTCAAACAGCGACAGTCAGCATTCTCTTCTCAGCAATCGTGAAGTGCTGTCAGTCTCTGTGACTCAGAGATGAAAAGAAGCAGTTCTTGCTCCCATGAGAAATCTATGATAAATGCTTCATCTAAGCTTTTAAGCAGAGAAATATAAAATGAATAATTGTTAACCAATAAGAGAAAGGAATCAAAGCATGTTTTTACAAAAAAAAAATCAATGAAACACAAAGCAGCATGAAAGAGGAACAGAAAACCTGCAAGTAGATAATTAGCAAAATAGCAATAGCAACTGTCTTCCTGTCAGTAACTATTTTAAGTCTATGAGCTAAACTCTCTAATCAAAAGACAGAAAATAGCTGAATGCATAAGAAAGCCTGATCCAGCTATATGCTGCCTATAAGAAACTCACTTTAGATATAAGGACAAAGGCTGGAAACAAAGGAGATGGAAAACATAGTTCATACAAATGGTAATCAAGCACAGCAGGATAGACTTTAGGTCCAAAAGTGTCACCACTTTAATGAAAAAGGATCAATTTAATAGGAGGACATAACACACACAGCATCTAAATACATAAAGGAATCTTTATAGATTAGAAGAGAAAAATAGATAACAGTACAGTGATAGTAGAAGACTTCACTACATTGATCCTTCACCTATTGTGGGAGTTTGTTCCAGAGACTCCCCCGAAAGGTGAAAATCCACAAAGTAGTGACATTATATTTATTTTATCATTTATATATATTTTAAGGCCTTATAAACCCTTCCCAAACTCCTATAAACCTTTCCCACTGTATTAACCATTCCCACACCCTTACAAACACTTCATATGCTCTTAAACACTTTCTACACTCCTAAACCTACATAATTTTAACAACATGTGAAATTCTATATGGGTACTCCATGTGAAGTGGACAAAGTGAGATGCTGAATGTGTGGGCACAGTGCAACAGAGCAAACAGACAGATGTTACTGTCACTGAGCCAATAAGGGCCTGAGATACAGAACACGGTGCTGTTGTTGGTCACCTTCCATTCCATCAGCCAATAGTGTGCAGTCTACAATATTACATTGGCCAACTTGCACAAGCAATAGTGGCATACTGCATTTCTGTTGTGTGCAGTACAGTATTCATCCACTGATGAAATACATACTGTATTTTATTTCAATTTAATATTCTTTTAATATGTTTGAAATAACATTTTAATATTTTATATTTTACTTTTTTCAAGCAAAAATAATTGAAATCATAAATATTATATAAATACTGCAAAATCCTATGATATAGCAAAAACTTTGCAGTACAGAATTAGACATTTTTTTTTAAAAAACCCTTGACACAGTGAAGCCACAACAAGTGAACCACAACATAGTGAGGGATGACTGTACACCACTTTAAACAGCAAATGAGTCAGCAAATCAATAAGAAAACATTGCACTTAAGAACACTTTAGTATAAATTGACTTAACAAGCATATATATAACATCTCATCTAGTAGCATAAGAATACATTATTTTCCACTGTATATAGAGCATTTTCCAAGATAAATCATTTGCTAGGCTACAACACAACTCTTAATAATAATTTTAATGCAATTAAAACTATATTGAACTTTTGTTTTGATTACAATGCCATAAAACTAGACATAATCATACAAGCACTGGGAAAGTCACAAATATGTGGAAATTCAGCATCTTTCTAAACAACTAGATAATCAAAGAAGAGGTTAAAGTTTAAATATATTTTGAGATAAATGAAAATAGAAACATAAAATACCAAAAACCTGAAAGCTTTACTTATCTAAGATCAGTAACAAAGCAACAATGCTCACAGTCATCCCTTTCATTCAACATACTACTGGAAGTCCTTGCCAGAGTGATTAGATAAGAAAAAATTTTAAAACATCCAAATAAGAAAGAATTCAAAGTACATGTTTGTAGATGATATGATCATGTATGTAAAAAAATTCTAAAACCTCATGAGACATTGATAAATAAGGAAATTGAGTAAAGCTGAGGAAAGGCAATTACATTTCTACATGTTCACATCAAACTATCCCAAAGTAAATTAAAGGAAACAATACCATTTACAATAACACCAAAAAGAATAAAAAAATCAGAAATAAACTTAACCGAGGAAGTGAAAAACATACACTGAAAACTACAAACATCTTTAAGTAAAGATAACAAATACATGAAAAAAAATCTTGTTTCACAAATTTAAAGAATTATTGTTGTTAAAATGTCCATACTGCACAAAGCGGTTGTAATGTTTGATATATTCTGGCAGTGTGAGACGTTTAGAAGCTTAGGTAAGTAACTCAGTAGTTCTATATCCTAGAGTGTAAAGGACATGTCCTGGGGTATCAGTTTATGCTCCAGGATGTTACAGTGGTTGATTCATTGTATCAATTTGAGAAGTTTAGAAGTTTAAGTGACTCAGCAAGAGTCCTCACTTGGTAAACATCCTGACCCAGTGCAAGAGGAGGGCAGGGAGAAGACGTTAGTGCGAGGCTTGCCCTAGGGCAGGTAGCCTGTTTACACTATAAGGGAAAAAAAGAGGTTTGCTTACCTGCTTTGTGCTCTGATTGTTTTTGCTGTCTTCTGCCACCATGAACAGTTGCCCCTCAGCCCTGCTGCCCTGCTGCCCTGCTGCCCTGCCTTGGAGCCAGCTGATTACAGACTGAAACCTCCACAACCTGTGAGCTAAATGAACCTTTCCTTCCTTCACTGCAGGCATCAGGAATTTTTTCTCAGCAATGTGAGAAAAGTAACTAACACAGCGGTATAACAGATCCATGATCTCAATCAAAATTCCAAAGGCGTGATTTTACATAAGTAGAAAAAAAATCAAAATTTATACAGCATTTATAATAATTTCCAAGTGATGTCTACACTGCTGGTCAGTAGGCAACACTTTGAAGAGAAAGGCCTAGAATAGTGATTCTGAATATCATTTACATATTAAAATCATGCAGTGCCATGTCCAGCATAGCTCCCAAAAACTTCTGAGGGGAGAACCGTGAAGAAGTGAAAGCAAGAGTGAAAACGCAGAAAGCCTAAGTCAGGTGGAACCCTCTCTTGGTGGAGAAAAGAGACCACCCAACGACTGCAGTGTGCTTATTTATATACTCAGCAGGTTGGTGTCAGGTGAAACCCTCCCTGCCTAGTAACTTGTTTGCCTAGCCCCACATCAGGTGCCGTGTGTTCTCGGGGCTGGAAAAACCCATTCCTGGCTCTCCTCAGGTGCTCCAAGTTCTCAGGTCTGGAGCAGCTTGTTCACATGGCTTGCTTCAGGTGCTGTGTTCTCAGGAGTGGCCTTGATTCAGTTCCACAATGTAATCAGTCTTCAGCTTTAGCCGCTTCCCACAGTGTGGGACATTAGGTAAGGTACTCTTGCATTAACCCTATTCCATGTCAACTGAATGGGATTTGAGAAAGGTGGACTGATGTCTCCAGATACTAGTATTTAAAGTCAAATGAATTTCCAGGTACTTCCAATATATAGACACATTTGAGAATCATTACTTGAGAAAATCTTATGGGAAGCACAAAATAAACATTATGTTTTATCAAAGAGCTATTTGGGCAAGTAATCAAAGGTAATCAAAATGCATATGTTCACATATGGCTAAGTAAATCTGTGAAGAATTTATTGATAAGTCAAAAGAAATAAAACAAGTTTATATATCACAATATGAACATATATCAAAAAACACCTTGAGCAAAGGAATCAAGAAAATTATTTTGTGTATGGATCACAAATATTTATATGAAATATGCATATTAGCAACACTGTTATACATTTTGCCATGTGCACTCATAAGGTAACACATATGTATATAAAATACATAGAAAGTTAACTGATACCTTGACCAGGTGAGAACTGTGCAATTGGAATGGGCCCAAAGACGGAACCACACAATATTGTTTTCAGAAATGAAATAGGCTTTTCCTATAATATTGGCAACAGCTTCCCACGACTGCAGAGGGCAAAAACCTCAATTCTACTCCTTAATCATTTTCTTTGTTAGTAGGATAAAATACCTAACACCTGTAACGTAAAGGAAGAGGTTTATTTTGGTGCATATGTTAGAAGTCCCACTCCATGCATGGTTGGCCAGCTCCAGGCAGAAGTGGCATGCTGTAAAGGTCTGGAAGAGGAAGCAGAGAATCAAGGGAGGTGGCCAGAAAGCAGGAAGGAAGGAAGCCAGGAAAGAGGAGTCATGGCAGCCAGGAAGCAAAGGGAAAGGCGGAGCCAGCTCATGGCTGAGTGGAGTCAGGTCATGTTCCCAGTGACTCCGCCTCCTATTAGCAAGTCAGCTGTAATACCCTCCTAATCTAATCATCTTCCAAACATATGAGCCATTTTAGATCTAAACTGTAGCACCTACACAGTAGGTGTTACGGTTTGTGTCTGGATGTCCCCCAACAGCCTCATGCATTCATAGGCTTTTTCAGAGATGGCTGGATCTAGAATATGAGGCAATGTTAGGCTCAAAGGCACTAGGATGAAGGGTGTGAGTGCTGCCCATCCCAAGTAGCCTGGATAAGATATAAGGGATAGGAAGGGCTGTGGTCAGCTCTTGCTTGCTTTGTGGTCTTCTGCCTGCAATAAACTGTTTCTCATATGTGATGCCTTGGAGCCAGCCAACTATGGACTGAAACCTCTATAACTATAAGCCAAATATACCTTTCCTTCCTTGACTTTGTGTGTTGGGTATTTTGTCTCAGGAATGAGTAAAGTAACTAAGATGCCAGGTTAAAAATAGGAACCACCAGCTCTTACTGATGGACTTTGAGAAATAATAGCCATGAATTTCTTAGAGTAGAAGTCAGAATGGTTGTGGGGGGAATATGAAATGAGATTACTTTCTTTCATGGTTATTGCTGGAAAGTAAGCTGCATTAGTTTCAAGAGCAGGGTGGTGATCTGAGATTCTTGAACCAATTGATAGAGTTTTTAAAGAGATTGATGAATGTGAAGAAAAAGCAAAACTCATGAGTTCACTTGAGATGTAGACTGGAGATATATGTGTATATGTATGTATAGATGTGTATTATGTGTATACAAATGTGTGTGAATTCATATATACATATGTCTTTTCTCCTTTTATTCTACCACAAAGAATTAGGTCTCTCAGGAGCTTGTTAAAGTTAGATTCCTGACTTTTATGCTTGAAGATTCAGATTCAGCTGAGTGAGTCTTGGGAGTCTGTATTTTTAACAAGGTCTTCAGGTGAATTTTCTACTCATGGATTTGGGAACTATTCATTTAAAACACAGGTGAAGAGAATAGTAAGATAAAGGACACTTCTTTTGAGACAAAGAGATTTAAGGATGGGATACAGACACATTTACTGACTAAGCAAAGCTGACTTCTGCACATGCAGTACATGGAGATTCATGGCCAAAATGTGTGCTTCATGTGGATACACGGCTTCAGAATTTAAAAAATGCTCTTTGAGAGTAACAGTGATTGACCTTGTTCTTAAGTGTCCTGTCCTCTCTCTGAGGAACAAGGAAGTTATTAAGCTAAAAGAGCAACGTGGCTACAATTTTGAGTGTAAGTGACCTATAGTGCTATGACAGTGCTGTGGATAAGCTGGGGGATCCGTCCAGAGAAGCAGATTCACCCACTCAGGATGAAACAGTGGCACAAAACAACAATCACCAGAGAGCAAGTGTAGCAAAGAAGAGAGACTGTTAAAGATCTCTACTTTTCTAGTGGATGACTCTTTCTTGCTCACTGTGTGTGTGTGTGTGTGTGTGTGTGTGTGTGTACCATAGAGATGAGGTGGAAAGAAGCTTTGGAAGGGGAAACCTGTAGGGAAATGACCATGCTGTGATGATCCCACCATTCTGTGTCACTTCCTATGCAGCATCTCTGCTTGAATTCCATTTTTATCCACCCACACAATACCATCTGCCTGGCACACTTGAGCTCATTCTTTAAGAATCATCTCAAGAATCATAGGATCTTCATCTGTGAGACTTTCCTGACTCCCAGAGATGGGTGCTTTCTTCTCTATGTCCAGTGAATTCAGTTTATGTTGTCATTACAGTAGAAGCTACACTGCATTTATGCCTGGTAGCTGAAAAAACACATTGCATATCCTAAATAAAAAACTATGAGTTAATGAATAATGTAACCATCTGAATGATAATAGAAACCAGATCATTCTGTGAGTCAACCAGGTACTTGTCTGTCCATACTTGAAGCAGTGATGGGCTGTAGAAAGAACAATTACAAAAGTAGGCACGATTACCTCATGGAGAATCTAGAATGGTCTACAGCCATTAACCACCAATGAACAGGAAATCTGGTAGCATAAGTACCAACAGTTTTACCTGGATAACTTAAAGGTGTTAGAAACGGTGGGACATTGTAGTGTGTCGATAGTCCCAGCAATCTAGAAGGCTGAGGGAGGAGGATCACAAGTTTGAGCCCGGCCCAGGCAATTTAGTGACTTAATAGAACTCTGCCTTAAAATAAAATGCAGTGGTGATGTAGTGCATGCAGAGGCCCTGGGTTCAGTACCTAGTACTGGGGAAATAAAAAAGAAATATAAAAGGAAGAAAATGGGTACACCCTGAAACCATAATATTAAGTGAAATAAACCAGAAACCTCAGCTTATATGAGAAAAAGATTTCTGTGAAGCTCAGCACCAGGGTTCAGGAGCCTGCCGTCATGTCAAGTAACCTGTTGCCCCTGAAGTAGCATATTTCAGGATCTTTGTTTATAATTCTATACAATTGTAATTAGTTTATATGAGACGTGGATGTTGCACATTCTCTAAGTGAAATGACATGCCATATATAGGAGTAACCCAAGAGGAACTTGATTATTGATTTTCACACAAGAGTTGTGAAATCTGGGAATGGTAGAGAGAATGGAACACAAAATTCTCATTTTTCCAAAGTTTAACTGTACCTCAGAAACATCATATCAACCTGACTCATGCTTCATATTCATTTGAACAATGAAAGATTCCTTGAATCATTCGCCTATTCAACACTTCAGTGACAATATGCAAAAGCATAAAGCTGTTGAATATAAAGATGGATGAGATACAGTCTTGGACATCAAGAATTTTAGTCCTTTTGAGAGCAAACACATCACAGCAGTATACTTCCAGTGGAGTGTATAGCATCATTTCAATCTTTGGTGACATTTTGACACTATTTAACTTTTAAAAAATTCACTCTGGTTCTTCAGTTTTATTCTCAAGAATTAACCTAGTTGGGGAAAAAGAAACTTGGATGGGAGCGAAGATTTAGCTAAAAAGTGTTCTTTTTCTCTTTTAAAATATGAGTGTTGCTGGGTGTGGTGACACATGTCTATAACCCCAGAATTTGGGAGGCTGAGGCAGGAGGATCACCATGAGTTCAAGGCCAGCCTGGGCTATGTAGTGAGTTCAAGACCAGCCTGAATTACATAGTAAGAATCTGTCTCAAAAAGTGTGTTGCTTTCTTTTAAAATAAACTAACTATGATACCTATAATCCTTTGCAACCAGTAAGATACATATGGAAGGAGGTTCACATGGAAAGGTGAACGTGACATATTGCTGAGAAATCCCTGTGGCTTAGAGATCATGTACCTATTTTTCAAATATATATCTTTACTTATGCATGAAAATAAAAAACCTCTCAAACTATTAACAGTAATCATCTCAAAATGGTACATTGCGGAAACTGCTCCTTATTTACTATTTCTCATGGCTGGTTTTTTTTCAGTGTTTCACCATGAGTCTACATTTGCTTCAAAATTTAAAAATAATAAGCTGTATCTGATATCAAAGCAGCCCTTGAGTCCTGAGTAGCTCGGTCTGTCCATTATGAGCCAGAGGACTAGAAAGTCTGACCAGTACTGACCACGAGCAGTTGTCTTTCTCCACTTCTCTAAATCAAAGCATTATATTATATGTAAATATATATTTTTAATTTCATGGAGGAAGACCTGCAAGAATTTTATTTTGTAAATCTTAGTGAAAAGGAAAAGAAGAAAAACATGAACATGTCGGAGTAAAAGATGCTTTAAAAATAAATTTCCTAAGTGTGTGAGGGCAAAGCTCTTCTCATTCTCCTGTGTCAGGCAGAATGATTGATGCTCTTCCTGATCTCAGCTCGAAAGAGGCTCTCAAATCACTGCACATCTCATGGTGTTCAGGTCTGGTTGTATGTTTTGATGAGTTCAGTTTTATGCAAGTAGGTAATTTAAGCACACACGCTAGCTCTTTATTAGGCAGAACAGCAAGTTACCCAGAAAAGCCAAGGTAAACAGGTGTTGAGAGGCTATTAGATCCCTCTGATCTCTGTCCCTCACACAATACTTTCAACCTATTAGGAAGGCATCAGTATGACATCAAAAGGACAGGCTGAGACAAATTCAATGGGAACACTGCACCAAGGTCAGAGTGAAAACAGTATTTACCTCACAAAGACCTCCAGGCACTCAGACAGATTAAATTAGAACAGGAATGAGTACATGCTCTCCTCTATTTATTTAGCTGGCAGAAGGTGCCTTATTTTATATAGATCACACAGCCATCATTGAAGATGTGTTCTATTTTTAAAGTGTCACACCCTGTTGAAGACAGAATCTAGCTTCTTAAAGGTGATGGTATAGTCTAGAGAGACTTGGGAAAAGAGGAAGAAACAGAAAATGAACATTTATCAAACATCTTCTGAGATCTCCTTTAACCCTCTTCTGTGAATTGTCAATGATCCCAGCGCTCAAACTTACCAGGGCGTTACTGTGTTCCTCAATGAAGAGATGAACACATTGAGCTTGGCTTTCAGAATTTAAAAACATACCTCCCTAGCTGTACAGTTGGTAGTTGCAGACACAGATTTCAGATCCAGGTCTGTTAGGCCCCAAAGCCTGTGCCCTTTCTGTAGCACCCTGCTATTTCTGAAGTTATACAGGGTACGTGGCATAGCATCATGGTAAATCAAAAAGGAGGCAGAGAGACTGACGGATGGTGAGCGTTGCCATGGCATTTAGATGGTGAAACTGTTTTATAAAGCTGTCACACACTTTCCTGCTCTGATATCAGCAGAGCATAAGAAATGCTGTCATCTAAGGAGTTGAATCCAGTCCAATTCATGTGCACCTTTTCAGCCAGATACTCTGTAGGACTGACCCTCAGCCATGTCAAAAAGTGAGTGGGCATTACATCTGGTGCTGGTGGCCTGCCACTTTCAGAAGGGGCAGAGTGCACGGGCCTGTCCTGGAAGTCAGTGCCCCAGAAATTCATCCTATGCCAGTCATGCTTTATATCTTCACTGCAATGCCTGCCCTGACTTCCTGAATTCTCACATCTTTGTTCTCTAAGTTTCTGATTTTGAGTCTCCATCAGCTCTGTCATTAGTGATTTGTGACTTACAATCCAACCATTAGACATTTCATCGGTGGTGGGATGGTGTTGATAGGTAGGATGGGCTTGTTTTTTACTTTGTTTTAGAGAACCAGAACCACCCTCTAATATACAGGTTTTTTTTCCCTCCTGGCATTTTTTTTTTTTTGATGCCCATTTGGGCTTTCACCCTCTGCAAGCTGTTTTTTGGCCCTCTGGATCATCCTGGACATTAAAGATTCTGCACCAAGAGAAATACTGGGACACAGCCCTCCAGACTTGAAGTTCTCACCAAAACTTAGCACTTCATGTCCCACTCCCTTAGGCTGTGCAAAGTCACTGAGTAGGTTTTAAATCATGAGATTTTAACATTGACCTTAGGAGTTAATACGGTTCCTTCTCAAATCTCTTTCATTTCAGTCACTTCCCCATTCAACAATAATTGTTTGAAATTTTGATGTTACATTGAATCAGAGTCAGCCTCTTAGCCACCTCTCACTGGTCCCCATTCTGCCCTAGAGGTTATGTAGCCTGCCAAATGGTGATATTTTAAAATGTTGAAAAGAATTGATAGCCTCTAATGAGATGGTTAAGAAGGTCCACTGGAGAAGACATGCTAAGAGGGCAAGCTTTACAGAGCCTCTTGCAGGACTCATCTTTGAATCCCCATCAATCATATTTCCTTTGCAAGATGGTGCTTGGGATTTTTATTCATCACATGAAATAAGCTGGTAATAGGCAGATCTGCAGCTCCAAGCCACAAATCCTCTGTGGATGTCTTCTGTTGCTAAATCTTTAGAGAGGATTGGCTATATATGAAGAAAAGCTCAGGCTTCAGCGTGGTCCCACTTGACATCTCAAACAGAGCTGAAGCTCTGGCTGCAAGAGAGAAGTAGAAGTAAATTCTTTTGTGAGATTTATTTTTGACACTTGGCTTGCAAATAAACAGGTTTAAATTCTGTAAGGATTGGTAGACTGCCTAACAGATTTTATTGGAGCAGAAACCAATAATGGGAACTTTTTGCTTTAAGTAAAACTGATTACCTTGGTGCTGCATCATTGAAAATTCAGCAGACAAAACTCTGCAGAGAGCAAGTGAATTGCTTAGCTTTTGGTGGTTGAATGGTCCTAGCCACATCAGCTCTGCCTTTGTATTTCTACTTCTGAACCCTCTGGTTGTTGGGGCTGTAGTGGTCCAGCCAACTGAGGGTACAGCCACTGCTGAGGCCAGGATGCGGCCAGGAGAAGGTATGTCCACAAGTCCTAGCCTTCTATTCAGTATCATTCAGAAAGGCACTTGCGTGAATGTAAAGAGCAGGCTTTGCAGACAGGCAGACTTGGGTTTGAACCCACTTATTAGTTGTGTACCCTTGGAAAAAATTGTTTATCCTCTCATTTCCTTCAACTTGAAATTGAGGCTAATTCCTTGAACTAGAAGAACGAGACTAGGATTAAGTGAATGTTGTATACTATGGTATCTACCTGTCTTATGTTTTTTTAATTGTCCTCCCTTTTCTGCTCCTCCTCCTCCTCCCCTTCATCCTCTCCCTCCTTGTTTATTTGTAGTAGTAGGGCTAGAACTGAGGGGCACTGTACCCCTGGGTTACTCCTCAGCTTTCTATTCTAAGACAGGGTCTCCCAAAGTTGCCCAGATGGGATTCAAACTTGCCATTCTCCTGCCTCAGCTTGGGAGTGCTCCCTCTGCCTACTGCTTCTGCTTTCTCCTGGACCACCTTGATCTTCATTAACAGCTCCACATGGAAGCGGCAAAACAACTACATGTGCTCAGTCCTTTGTACACACAACTTTTGGAAGGAGGTTAGAAGCTCCTGATGGCAGTTATGTTCAGAGTTTTTATTTGTGATACACCTAGGCAGTGTAGAGAGTAACTAAACATGATACCTGCCTTCTGGGGTCTTGCTGTCCAGTGAAGAGGGGTGTATCTAAAGGAATAATTTCAGGAATGTGATAACTATTGTAACAGAGGTGTGCAAAAAAGGTCCAACAGCCATCCTGCCCTCTCTTTCTCCCTGTCTCTCCTCCTCCTCCTCCTTCCCTCTCCCTCTTTCCCTTCTCCCTCTTTTCCTCTTTTTTATCTCTCGTTACCAAAGCTAAATAAAGCCTTGTCCTGTCATTAATGAAATGACAACTTACTATGGATCTGGAAGGACGGTAGGCCACTTAATTCTTCCTTGAGTTTTGTTTCTAGAGAATTAATTACTAGATGATGGTGAACTTAATGGCTACTTTCCAATGTTAACAAAGAATGACAGACAAGATAATTTTGAATTGTGTTAATGTTATGAGAAACAAATGAGCTTGTGTTGACATAAGACCCCACGTAAATAATTAATTACAGTATAGCAGGTTTCAGAGCCCTTTCTGGAAAGCTGAAATTTAAGAGAAAAATGTGTCCTTGTGAAATCTGATAATGAGGTAGGAGATCAGGGCTGGGGCAAAACTGATCAAAAACTGGGTGAAATCTGTCAAAGTCACAGAGACTCAGAGCCTGTGCAGAACACAGAACCCAGGATAACTCCGTAGTTCCTGAGTACTATATCGGAACCAATCAGAAAGGTGCCATTTTCAATTCTTCATTACATTTGGCATGAAACCAAGCAAGTCAAAGGTAGGGCAATATAAATCTGGCTCAAGGCCAACCATGCCAATGTCTTATTTGCATGAAGAAGAAGTCAGTCCAAAACTTTCAGGTACAAAAAGCCGTTTTTCCCACTTCCCTGGCTAGTGTGAGTCTCTTTACTGGCCTGGTCTCACTCTGCAGAGCATACTTCTTTTCCACCTTAAGTAAATGTGCATTCGACTACCTTTTCCACATGGCTTGTCCCATTTTTTGTTCTGGACACCAGGAACTGGGCCCCCGTATCCAGCAACAATACCATAATAATCTCAAGGGCCTGCCTCTTTTCTGTCACTCAACAAAATGAAAAGTCAACTTCTTTGAGCTATCTAATCAAATTCTTAAGGATAAAAATAGCATAGCTGAAAGGCCTTTATCTGTCAACACAGTTATACCAAAGTGTGTTGTGTGATGCCAAAATACAATAATTTAAATTAGGCAAGTTACACTGCATGTCCTTCTCTGACTTTTGGTTTCGTTTTGCTTTTAGTAATCATTATAAATTTACATGAAAGAAAATATATCCACGTTTCCAATAATGCAGGTCAACCAGCATTGGAGGCGAAATAACTGTGCTTCCTTTTCTTAGTCGCTCATGAAATTGAGCACATAGTGGACTCTGTAGAAGGCATTCTTCTGACTACTTGTTATTGAGGTGAGGCAGAGGCTGATTTTTTTTTCCAACATCCCTGATATCCTTCCTTGGTTAATTTGAAATAACTCTAGTACTACATAGAACCTCTTTGATTTTCCCCTTCATATACTTCTCCTGTCTGTGGTAGTAAATAATAAAGCACACAGAGGGAGGTCTGGAGAAAGGATGAGGTCCAAGACTAAAATCCTGCCACATATTTAAACATGTAAGACTTTCCATCTGAAGGGTACCTACTATGTTCTGCGAAATGTCCATGCTTTAAAATGCTCACATTATACAATAAAGTAGAAACTTGTTATCCTTATGTTGTAGAAACTGAAGTTCACAAAGATTACGTGATCCATTCAGGTTTTCAGAAGTATCAGTGACTCAGATGAATTTATGCCTAAATTTGTCTGCCCTCAAATGTACCACACTGGTCTATAACTGAGGATTCACTGGTCCAACCAACTTCAGGCCCATGGTACTTTGCTTTGCTCGGTCAGTACTGGGATATGCTGTCCCGAACTGGCCCTTTTCACTCTCTTGTGTCTTTTAAAACATTTATTTTCCATCTCTGGTTCCTAGTAGCATTTAAAGTTTGAGATCTCTGCCCCTAGTGTAATGGCATGATCATAGGCTTTGGAGCCAGACAGTCAAGCATTTCAGTCTGGATCCAAACAATTACTAACACCGTACGCTTTGGGTAAATCTCTCAGTCTGTTTCCTGCACATTGGGAATAACTAAAGCTAGATAGTAGAACTGTTATAAAGATTGAAAGGAAAGACATGTTGAGTACTTGGTATTCTGTAAATGTTGGTACACTTTATGACCACTCTCCTCCTCATCATCGTCTTTTGTGAATTTACCTCTTCAGAAAATTTCTACATGTTCTCTGAGCAATTAAGACTCTGCCCCTAGAGAAGTGTTAAGGATTCAGCCTCAGTTGCTAAGGTAAGAGGATATCAACTAGAATTCCTAATGCCTCCATTTCTTCTGAGGTGTGGAACTGAAAAATTACCAGATTCCCACGAGGAGGTGAAATTAAGTATCATATCGATGTGTAATAATTTATATAGAAATTTCTAATGAACCTTCATGATATTTGATTTCTGAGCTACATCAAAGATATAAAAAGATATCAGTGGACAGAGGTGGGAAGACTGGTAAAAAGATTTCCTAGGATTTGGATATGGCTGTGTTAAAGATCTTCAGCCTTTTAATCTCTCATTTGCTTGAGGCCTAATGGACTGGATTTATATAAAGCCTGCTGGTGGGAAAATGGTCTCTATTTACCTAGGTCTGATTCCCATGCAAGAAATCTAGAGGACAAAAGACTGATATATTGCTTTGGTGGCAGAATCAGGGCTGTATCCTTCAAACTCAGTCAGGACAAAAGTACGTGAATGTTTCCTTTGTTGTGAATGGGGCCACACAGAGGAACCAAGGATAGGTGTTCTTTACTTTAGACCCTTTCATTCCAGTGTTCTCCTGCTGACTTCTAATTGCTGATAATTGTTCCTAAGGACTTTTTCTAGAATGAGAAGAGACCACTCTTGCTGTGGGAGAAAGAGGTCAAAAGTGCTAGTGAATCAGCTCCTCCTTAGAGCAGAGGAAGGTGCATTTATATGCCTGTAAATACCACCGCTCCCTTATTTCTAAACAAAGATAATCCTGAAGGATGTTTTTGGCACCATTTTTTAAAGTTGATCAGTGGTTCTAAATAGTAACGGTGACTGGTTTGATAATGTACCATTTACTAGCTGTTTTTTCTCAAAGTATCTCTTCCTTACTCTCCAACTGGAATTCAATACAACTTCCACGTTATTCAAATTCTTGCCTCAGGGACATTCTGGGGAAAACAAAATTTAGACATCTGACAGTGGAAGAGGAAACATTTGACAGTGGAAGAGGAACGAGGAGGAATACCTTTGTGATAAGAGTCTGTTATGTAGGACCAACCAGATCACAAAAGAGCCCCATTTTGGTGATGGTCAAAGTGTTGATAACCCTTGGCATGCTGAGTCCCACAGGTATGAATGTTCTCCGCTGTGACATAGTAGGGTGAGATTCAGACTCATGCAATATAGCTCACATTTCTCAGACACGGTGACAAGGGTAATTGTGAAGACTATGGAGCTGATTGTCACTAATTGTCATAGTTACAGTGAAGGAATAAAGTGACAGCTTGAGTTCAGCTAACTATCAGGTAAGATCTCAGTGTGAAACCCAGAAGACCCCAGTGCAGCATTTAAAGAAGACATGTTCTCTCCAGCCAGAGGGCAGATCCAACTGAGAATCAGACGTGGGGCCCTAGTGTGAGATTGCAAAGACTTAATTCTCAACCCTGGAAAGTCTCTAAAGCTAAAGAGACTATTTTTGATAGGAGAGTGGACCTGTGCAGGGGCTGTCTGGGGGCAGATATGTATGAGGGGCTAGAGCTTGTACATTCTGCAGAAGCTCTGGGCCTGTGTAAATGGTTCACTCATTGCTACTTGATGGCAGATTCTCATTGCCCAGAAAGTGTGCAAAGGCCTCATTTAAGGAAGACATCTGATAAGATGAAACTTGTGTTTGTTAAGATGTACCTGCAGTTCCCTCTCAGATGTTAAGACAATAACTGAGACAATGGGAAAACTTTTCCTGACTCCCTACCTCCACCCAAAGTCATTAGCAAAAGGGTCACAAGACCTTTGTAATACATCCTGACACAGAGTGAAACATCTGAAAGTGGTCTTCTGAGAGAGCAGGTCCAGCAGTGAGGAACATGAGGCTGGGAGAGAGAATTTCTGAAATGGGGACATTTCTCTAGGACCTCTGCTTCATGGATTAGGAAGGATTGCCGGAACTGATTCTAACTTGCTGTTGGGATCTTCTTAAAATTTGGAAAGGGACAGGCTGAAGGAAATTAGATGAATTTGGTGTAGAAATAAATGGTGTGTGTATAAATGAACTTGGTGTTCCTTTATCTCTTAGGTGGGAAATTTCTTAAGTGACTATTGAATGTTCTTTTCCCGAGTTTTCTTTTAGGATTAAGTAGCAAGAAGCTGAAAGAAATTTTAGATTCCTAGGAGATGAAGATACAGTTACTCAGGGACAACTGAGTGAAAGGGCAACTGTACACAGGTCTAAGGAGGAACTTCCCCAGCCCGTGTCTAAATATCTGTCAGGCATCAAGAATTTAAACCTTAGGACAGAATGAGTCTGGTAAAATTTTCTTTCTTCTTTTATGTTTAGAATATGTTTATGATACATAATAATTACATTTACCTTGGGAAATTGGTATTTGTACATGTCATATCTTGGTCATCTTTATCCCTCCTCCCTGCTGTCCTCCCTTTCCCTTTCTTCCCAAGATCTTCTCCTTTTTGCTTTGACTTCAGAAACCTGAGACTCTTATCCAGTAACCTAGGGATGAGTGGTAGGGAAAAAGGAGAACGATAAGCTAGAGAAAGGAAGAAATCAAATATGACTTCTTTTCATACTACAGGCTTTCTGCGAAAAATAAGCTCAAGCAGCAAGAAGGCAACAATTTGGGGATTTTTGTGTGTCTTAGGATTTCATTGATGTTATATTTGTGATTTAAAAGTATACATGACCATCTTTTAACTAAAAGTTCCCTAAGAAATCATCATACCTCTCAGTTTTTTTTTATCTAGAAGCTTGAGAATATTTCTATGAACACAGTTTCACTTGATCATACCAAATGTGCCTCTTCAGTGTGCTGTCTCTTACTTCATTGTTGGCTTGTTATCCTCAAAGTCAGCCTTATTTACTATGAACCCTGTTACTATAATAAAAAGCATAGTTGATAAGCAGTTGGTGTAAACAAAAAGTAACATGTTGAGCTGGAACATATTTAAGCTGTCCCCCACACCTCTTTTCTAGTCAGCCGTGCTTTGTGGTTGATAACTCCAAGGCTATTTGAAAACCATATCCCACTGCTTCATTTCTTTCTTTTTCAAGCGTAAAACAATATACAGACTCTATGTATGAGTCAGCATTTTATCACTGTGACAAAATACTTGAGAAAGCTTAAAGGAGGAAACAATTAATCCGGCTTACTCTTTCAGAGGTTAGAGTCTATGGCTGGTTGATCCCATTGCTGTGGGCCCAAGGTAAGGCAGAACATCATGGTAGAAGGCTGGGATGGAAGAAAGCTGCTCACCTCCTAGTAATTAGGAAGTAGACATAACAGGAAAAGAGCCAGAATGGAAGAAGCCAAGGCTAAAGTATAACCCTAAGGTCACACCCCCATGACCCACTGTCTTCAAATAGGCCCCATCTCATAAGCTTTTATTACCTCCTAATATTGCCATCCAATTGTAATCTCATCAATAGATTAATAGGTTGATGAAATTAGATCCCTGAGGATCTATCTTTGAAAATTGCTACCTCTGAACAATAAGACTTTGGGGGAGCACTTCAGATGTAAACCATAGAATGAAAAAAAATTGGAGATAAAAGGCTGAAACTAGAGAGCCGTTTGGCTTGCTCCCTTGGATCTTAAAATGATACAGTAATGTGTCCCTCATCAAAAAGAAAGAAGAGGAACTCAGATGATCATCCACAACGTGGAAGAAGTTACTTATTGTCAGTGTTTTGTCAGAATCTTGGACAGCACTGTGCAGTGTGTACCAACCAAGACATCTGTGACCTGAGCCAAGTGTTTCTTGCTATGCTCTTTTGTGTTACAGAAAGCGAAGTCCAAAGCAATACTCAAATCAACAAGATCACCTCCCGTAGATTTGCGTGAACTTTCATTCATCACAGAGGAAAACAATTTGTGTGGTCACCATTTGTTCTCCCCCAAATCTCTGGATTGACCCCTGGGCCAAACACTTTTTGCT
The DNA here is from genome assembly GCA_004027595.1 of Dinomys branickii. Lineage (NCBI taxonomy): Eukaryota > Metazoa > Chordata > Mammalia > Rodentia > Dinomyidae > Dinomys > Dinomys branickii. Next base: position 22,817 of record PVLD010002067.1, read on the forward strand.
TTTGTTCCAGATTGATCTCTTAGACAATGCCTCATATTCTTGTCCTTCATCATAGTCTCTTTCGCTCAAATTTAACACTCATAGAAAACAGTAAATGAAATTATTATACAATATGGATAAGACCCAAGATGCCCCTCTCTTCTCTTGGACCACTGTTTTCTGACAGTACAGAGACAAATTTTATGTCTAGACAAGTAGTTCTTAACCTGGGGTGATTTTTCAACCCCTTCTCATTATTTGGCATAATCCAGAGATATTTGGGCTGTCACAGTTAGGGAGGATGCTATTGGCTTTTGGTGGATAGAAGCCAGGAATGCTCTTAGATATCTGTATCAATTTCCGGTTATTATATAACAAATTGCTACATACTTACAAGCTTAACCAACCCAATCTCACAGTTGTGTTGGGTAGAAGTCTGGGAGGGTGGAAGAAGTTGGGCCTTCACCAGGTTCTCTGCTGAGAGTATCATAGAGCTCAAATGCAGGTGCCAGCCAGGCTTAGGTTTTATCTGGAGAATCTGGGTTAGAATCTACTTTCAAATCATTCAGGTTGTTGGCAGAATTCAGTTCCTTTAAGTTGTTAAGATTGAAGTCCCCAGTTCCTACTGGGTTTCAACCACAGACTGTTACCCTCTCCTGAAGACACCCATAATACTTTGCTCCTGGTTCCCTCCATTTTCTGAGTGAACATCAACATTGACTGCCCCATGTGCTTTGACTCTGAATTCATCCTCTGTTACTGGCAAGAGAAAAATCTCTTCTTTTCAACAGGCCATCTAATTAGATGAAGCCTCTCGGAATAATCTTAGTATATTATGGTTAACTACTTGGTTCTTTAGTTATAGCTATGAAAATTTCTTTACAGAAGTACCTATATTAGTTTTTGTTGTTTTTCTTTTTTTTTTAATGAAACTGGACTTAACCCTGGGAGACCATCTTTAGAAGTCTGCTTACCAAAACAGTCTAGAGTGTACAAGACACCCTCTTAAAATAAGGATCTGGCCCACAATGCCAATAATTATTGGCTTAGGCATATCTTACTGTGCAGGGTAGAGATATTTTCAGTTTATCTTTCTTGTAAAAACCAGATTCACAGCCTACCTCACTTGAAAGAACCGTATGTCATGGAGTTTCTGGTCATGATAAAGAACTCTCATTATCCAAGAACTGTTGGTCACATAGACCTTATCAATTATTTGACATCTTCTGATCCATCTGTTGTTACCAGTCTCCCTCTGAAATTTTCGTTTATCATAATACATAGCTTTTACTCTTCGACAACCCAATATTTCATTAAATATACTAAGGAAAGAAGAGATTCTTCACATTTGGCCAGATCGGAATGTGATTATATGTACCCAGAATGAAAATTCCTGACTATGGAGTCTTTTCCTTGATTACTTGTATAGAAAGCACTTAACACTATTTGTGGCACGTAGTAGCCACATAATGCATATTTATTCTGTCAAAGTGGTATGGCATGAGGAATCTTCCTTTTTTGTAGATATTCAAATTTAACTGAGTCCAAGGCTTAATTAGAGAGAATACTTTTATATAGAGATATAAAGGGATTAAATATGTTTTGTAACTAGACCTTAATCTAAAAGCGACATAAAAGTTTATAAAATTCCTTCTCTATTTCATGAAATTAAAGAATCTACCTGGTTCAAATTCTCACCCCAGTAAGATATATAGATAGAGATATACTGATATGTAGATACAGTTTCATTTATAACAAAAGTTTATCTTCATTCGTTGGAAAGAAAGTTTGTGTTGTTATGTTTGTCTCTTTTTTTGTAAGAATCTTTTTGGTTTATATTTTGTACCAAGTAACTGCTTTGAAGATAACAATATATAGTATAATAACTATTATTATGTTATTAGTTGGCTATGAAAATTATTTTTCATAAGCTAAAAAGCAAAAAAAGGATTTTTGTGACACTTTTGAAGGGTATAGTTTCTGTCTGAGACTTTCCAGATGTTATAACAGGAGCTAGAGACTATAAAATAGTAATTTGCAAAATTTTTTTCTTTTTGCATCTATGTGCTCTAAAACAACTTTGAGAAATAGGACACCCCTGTACACATTTTAAATTGATAACTAAACCTTTTAAATCATAAATGTAGTTGCAAAGAATGTGGCTTCTGGTATGCTCAATATTTCAAATGCACTTCAAATATATTTTGTCCAAATAGAAATGTATTTGGATCAATAGATGTAGCTCATTCAATTTGGGTGTCTTCCCTACTATCTAGTTAGCAAATTCAGTTAAAATGATCAAATTAGATGAACAAACCAGGCTTACTTCTTTCAGAAAAAAAAGAGGGCTAGATTCACATTTTAAATAAGCTGGGATAGTTTCATCCCTCTGATAAACATCTCACTGTCAAATTCCAAGATAAATCAATACATACATAGTGTATTAGTGTTCTCATTTCTGGGACACACTAACAGACAAAATTTACAAGAAGAGGTGCTTAACTTGGTTTATGTTTTGAGGGATTTAGTCTGTATTTTTTTGGCCCCAAAGGAGAAACAATGTGGTGGAAAGTCATGGTGGAGGACAGCTATTCACCTTGGGGCACCCAGAAGGCAGAGAGAGGGTAGGAGCTGGGGAGGCAGAGGTATCTGTCAAAGGCATGCCTTCCCAGGGACACACCTCTTGCCTCCATGCCCCACTGCGAGCATCACATTTAGCTGTAAGTTATCAGTGGATCCGTTCACTGATGAGTATGATTTGCCCATAATCCAGCCACCTTCCAAAAGCCCTACCTTTGAACACATGACAGCTAGATGTGAGCCAGATTCTTAAAATGGGCGTGTCCCTTAAATATTGTTTTCTCAGTACTTCTTACAGGTGATCTTTTTGCTTTGTTGCCACTTCTCCAAGGAGTTATATAGCCTGAAGATAGTTTTGCATTTAACTCCCCAAAGATTTTATACCCTGAACAATGCATGATAAGGATTGGTGAGAGGTATGTTTTTCTTTTGTTAAAGAGGAGGAGTGAAAGGGGAGGTGGTGAAGGATAAGTTTGAACCTCAGACATTTACCTTTTGGGAGAAAGTACACACACAAGTAGGGATTTGGGGAAATAATTCTCTTAAAAATATACCTTTCCAATGCATATTCCCACAGCCCCTCCCCTGGAAATTTTTAAAAATGTATTCTCAAGGTTGTGATTCCCCCAGTTTGAAAATGCGGGTATAGATGGTGACTTGATACATGGTTAGAAAGGTCTACTCCTCTACGCTTCAATTCTCTCTTGAGTACTTACAGTGGGATAAATGCCTCTTCTATTGATGGCGTTGTAACCATCAGAAGATGCTATAACATACTGCACATATTCTATCTCTAGGGCTCATTATCTGTCCTTTAAAATAATTCCGCACTCTCCTAAGTCATTTTCATATAAAGAACAGGAAAGCTTACCAAATTCTTCTAAGCTTTGATGCTCGAAACTATATAATGGTTATATTGCCAAGGATAAACTATCAAACTTAGTAATTTCCCTTGCACTGTAAAAAGCTGCTTCTTATTAAATATTTGCTGTACATTCCATGCGTAAACTACCACTCTAAAGAAGCTATTGTTATAACCATTACTGTTATTCCAATTTTAAAGTCAAGAAAATTGAATTGGTAAAGAACTAAATAACTAAAACAAAGTCACTTCATTGAGAGTCCTGGTTAGTGGCTGGCTGGCGGGCACGGTAGTTGATTTAACAGTAACATGACGATGTATCAGCATAGTGCTGTAGGTGCACAGGGACCAAGAGCAGAAGAGATACTAAGATTAGGAAAAATGTTAGAAGAGCTGTCTATTCTCTGGAAAAGTCCCTGTGCACCTCAGAGGAGCCCGAGACAGGTCATGCTGCATTGTGATCCATAATGAACTGCCTGAATGACACGGTACAATTGTTTCTAAACTAGACTCTTCTCAGCCCAACAGAGAGTAGAAGTTCTCTTGACTGTTGTTGGGAAGGGATGAGGACAGTACTTCGGACAAACATCTCTGGCTTTCTGTATTTATACTTTGTTACTGCAATCAAAAGAAGATAGAATTATTGGTACAATGAAAATGGAAATAAGAGTTGACATGCACATACAGATGGAAAGACACAGAGACTACTAGGCTTGAAAAGAATACTAACACTGGAATTAATTGGCCTGGATTTGTGCCCAGTAATATAGTTAGTGATACACTATTATTGAATGACTGGGGCATGGTTTTTAACAAGTCTGAGCTTTGGTTTTCTTATATACAATGGGCACTCAAAGATTTTTGTTGAACAAATAAGTGAATAAGTGAATTGATGAATGAATTACTATATATTTTGGCCAAAATAACATTATGGGGTTGTAGTTATCAGTGTTAATATGGAGAATTTGATAGAGGCTATAATATAGTGGATATTTTAAATAATGGTAATAGCTAGCATTATTATCAGTGTTGTTGATTCAGTGATATTTTTGGATTGATATACAGGTGCATGTTTGGTACTTCTTTCTAAGCTAGACAGAGATCCTTCATAAAGCTTGGGAGCAAGTATTATATTTAGTTGAATATTTGGAACATGCCTGAGTTTAAAAAGGCCTTTCTATCACAAGATAAGATTCTGAGAATCTCAGAAGTTTCTTCATTTTCTACTCTTAAGTAGTGGGGCTTGAAAATTTCAACGACTAAAAAAGCGGCAACCTGTTGTACAGGAGAAATCTTGCCCTTGTTCCAGATGCGCCAAAACTATATGACAACTCAGTGAGATCAAGGTCCTGCAGCCCAAAAAGTGTTCGTATTTCTTCACCACTCCATAGATCAGAATCATAGAGCCCAGTGACATCCAAGGCTATGTATTTATCACACTTGTCTTCTGCATAAGAAAAAATTATGGATCTATAGCTTATTCTTTATGAAAGGGAAAGGAGGTCTATTGAGCTTTGAACCTGAAACTTTGTCTTCAATGTGCCTAAATCATTACAAGTTAAATACCATTATCTTCTGAATCATATTCATCTGCTGTGGGATCTAAATTCTCTAGGGTAAGACCTTGTCTATTCAGAGGTTGTGTAAAATGGCACAGACACTTTTAGAATTCCTGACATCTCAGATGGTTCTCCTTTGTCATAAAAGAGTAAGATCAGTGGCAGCCTCATGACATGTCCTAAAAGCAAGATGTGAGAGGAGAGTCTGGTTTCATACATATCATAATACCATTACACGTACTGTACAGCAACATTTCTCTCTAGAAAATGTGTTAATGCCACTGAATTTGGAAAACAGACCACTGAGAGTTAACTCTAATTATGTAAAGATTCTTTGCTTTTTTAGATCACTTTCTTTTTTTCCTGCTAAAGAATCTCTTTAAATAGCTAGAACTCTTTTTGGAGTATTTAAAATTGGATTTTGCTTTACAAAATGTTGATGAGACTCAACTTTTCAAGAGCAAATACTGTGTGCAAAAATGCCTCTCAGGGGTCACTAGAGAAGTGTCAGTGTTCACAGTGAAACAAACAGAAAGGGTCTTTCTTCCCTTAACCCACCAAGGTCAGAATGCTGAAGTGTGGAAGTTGACTTTGACAAGAGTCAGGTGATCTCATTCTAGGCTAGAAGACCATGCTAGCACTGGGCTCATTGGCCATCTTTATCCGTGATTCTGGCAGACAAGGGCATCAGTGTGTGGTCTGAAGCAATTATGCATTATTCATATTCAGTTATATTGAATTATTTAGCTTAAATAGTGATTTTTTTATTGGTTTGAAGAAGCCAATGATTTTTTTATTGGGGTGGTGTTAGAGCTGCCAATGGAACTTAGGGTCTTGGATATGCTATGCAAAGGCTATCACATAGACCTATATGCCCAGTCCAGATGACTTATATTCAAAGAAATGAAAACAGAATTTTGGGGAGATATGGTATATTTTTTCTTCCATATATAAGAAATAAGCAAAAAGAAAAAAAAAAAGGAGTAAAGTAGGAATTTGGAGTAGAACTAGATAGGAATACAAGGTCAGGAGAGGCTCATTGCCCCACATGACAGACCTTTTTCTCTGCATATCAGACACTTTTCAAAAATACAGCAAATAGAAGCAGAGAAGTGGGCAATGCTCATTCTCCCCATTTTTAATGAATTGCAGGAAAAGGCAGCAGTGTATACTGCATTGTTCAATTTACCAACAAGTATTGAGCATTTAATGACATCAAAGTGCCTTCAAGGACTTCACAATGCCTCATATGTAATATTCCAAGCTGCCTTTTCCAGTTCAAAAAAAGAGAGAAGGCTACTGTAATCAAATGCAGTACACTTCTTTTTTTCAAGGGGTTCTAAACCAATAGCTCACTAGTCCCTAACAAGATTTCGGCAGCCTGCTGAGAACGCTTCTTGAAATTCTGTTTTTGCTGAAAGTTTATTCTTAATAGCATAATACTACAAACAAGGCAAAAAACACCAAACACTTTAAAAATTAGGGTCAGTGAAGGACTACTTTTAGAGTTACAATACCCAGAATTTTCATGGGACATTTGTTTCTGCATTCTAAGAAATTCTGTGTGAACTGGTGTGTGCTGTGTATGTTCACGAGTGTGTAGACTGTCAGATGAGGAGGGGTGTTTAGTACATTGCATAGGTCTTCGGCCTGTAAATGAGAGAGAGCAGGATCATGAATTAGGTGGAATGAAAGATAAATCGGATACTGGTGGAGATAAAAACGGTTAATTTAGATTGTTTGATTCATGGTTAGGTTTGTATTTCAGGTTTTGCCACACTTGTGCTGACAAATGTCCCTGCCATCTCTAATGCACGCAGTTTATGTTCAGAACAAGGGGCAGCTTGAACAAGATTTCGGGGTACAGAGACCCACATTAGTCATCCGGGAGAAAGTCTAGTCTGTCCACCCGGGAAGAAGCTTGTCTAGGGTGCAAAAATATGTTCCTGGGATCACCTGGGAAAGGGTTGCTGATGAGAAACCCGACAAGAGAAGAAGTGAAGCTTCAGCCTTTCCTAGGCAAGGATTCTGGAAGGTGGGTTGCTGGTAGGGTGGGGTGGGGGCGGGGTGGAGATGGGGGTGGGAGTAGGAGTTGTTCCTTTGTAGCCTCCGGGCTGGAGACGTAAGAGCAGAGAACTGGGAACGTGCAAAAGCAGAGATCGCTGTGCCAGAATAAGGTGTTGGGGTATGAGGGTGGGTGGGGGCCTGAGGGGTGGCTTGGAGCCCTGGCGGTGGCTGTCTGACGTCACCGGCCTCTCTGGCAATAGGCTGGAAGCTGAGCTCCCTGAAGCAGCAGCGAAGGCAGCGGCGGCGGCAGCACGGCTTGCTCTCTGGCCCCTTCACTCGGCGCCTTCTGCAGCCGCCACTGCAGCCGCGCGGCGGGGGCTCCCTCCCTGCAGCCCGCTGGTGGCTCCAGGTAAGAGACGCCCGAGCAGCGAGAGGCTTCGGTGGCCCGCGGGCTCGGCGGGGTGCGGTGGGGAGGCAGGGAAGACAGGTCGCGAGGCCTGCACAGGCTGACACCCCTGCCTACGGCTTGGACCCCCGGCCCGCCTTGCGCGCCGCCTCGCAGCTCTGCAGTGCAACAGTTTGCAAGTGCCTCCTGGGAGCAGCGAGGAGGCTGTGCTGCGTGCGGTGGGTCCACCTGCCGGGTCTGCAGAAGCAGCCTCGGGCCCCTCCGGCCGCGTCTGGGAAGGCCAGAGAGAGGGTTCGTTCCCCGAACTTTGCAGGCGGGGACCCTCCCCTTCCAGCTCCAGGTCCTTTAGAAAAAAGCAGGTTACCATCCGCGGAGGAGGCGGGGGTGCGGGCAAAGGGGAGCCAGGGGCGTTTGCAGGAATGTCTGGGCTGGGAAAGGCAGTGCAGCTGCCTCCTTTTTTGGGTTGGGGGAGGCGCCAGGGAAGAATGCTGGAGAAAGGAGAGGGCGCGCGACCCTGCGCGCCGGCCGCGGCTGTGGACAGAGGCAGAGAGGGCTGTGGTGCCAGGAGAGACCTCCTGGGAGCGCGACCTGAGTGGTCTGACGCGTCAGGGGAGGACAGGAAAGGAGAACTGCGCCTGGGAGCCGGATCGGAGGTTCGGAGTGGGTGCCGGGATCCAGGCGAAGGCTCGGGGTTGAGGAGAGTCGGTGCTCCGGACAGCGGGGAACGTCTCCGAGGCAGCTTCCGGGTCTGTTGCAATTAGAAAGTTGTGACGGGCGCCGGGAGGCTCCCTTATGTGCTGAGTAATCTGCACCTGCACGGTGCTGGCTCGGACCCCTTTCCAGAGAGTGTCGGGAGACGGCAGCTGCCGCTCTGGCGCGCAGGGGGAGCAGCGGGGCTGGGGTCCGCGGACCGCGCAGAAGGCCGACAGCGCCCAATTCAGGCAGCGCGCCCAGGGCTGCGCGTCCCGGTGGTGGCTGATTCTCCTTGTCCTCCGCACTCGCCTGGGCAGCGACTGGGACCCTAACCAAGCCTGTTCTCTTTGCAGCCCTGTGCCTCTGCGAAGGAAAGGGGCTCCTGGAGACCGGCTCGAGGCGAGACCGGAGAGGATCTCCCCAGCGGCGCCCGCTCCCTGGCAGTGTCTTCCTCGGCCCCCGGCTCGCGTGCGCACGCCCCTCCCGCCCAGGGAGTAGTTTTGGGTGGCGTGGGCTCTGTCCTCTTCCTGGCTGGTGGGAACCGTGTGTCCAAGAGAGGAAGCCTGGTGGGCCCGGCCCCTCCCAGCCCAGCGCCGATGAGTGCCCGGGCGCCAAAGGACCTGAGGCTGGCGCTGCCGCCGTGTCTCCTCAATCGGACCTTTGCTTCCCCCAACGACGGCGGCGGCGGCAGCGCGGGTGCCCGCAGCCCCGGCGCAGGCGGTGGAGCGGGCGGCACCTGCATCACGCAGGTCGGACAGCAGCTCTTCCAGTCCTTCTCCTCTACGCTGGTGCTGACTGTCCTGGTCACGCTCATCTTCGGCCTCCTCGTGCTGTCCCTCTCCACCTTCCACCTCCACAAGCGCCGCATGAAGAAGAGAAAGATGCAGAGGGCTCAGGAGGAGTACGAGAGGGATCACTGCGGCGGCAGCCGCGGAGGAGGGGCGCTGCCCCGGGCTGGTGGCCAGGCCCCAACTCAAGGCAAAGAGAGCCGGCTGGAGAGGCAGCCCAAGGACTCCGCCTGCGGCGCCCCGTCCAGCACCGCGTCCTCCGCCTCCTCCTCCTTCCCGGGCCTTCCTCGCCAGGGTGCCCGCGCCCCTCCGCCGCTGCCGTCAGCCCCCAGTCCACACGGGGCCCGCGCAGCCGCCTCCTCTTTGGACACAGCTGGCGAGGGCCTTTTGCAAACGGTGGTACTGTCCTGATCGTGCAGCCCCGCTCCGCGCCCCTGTCGCGCTTCCAGCGTCTTTGCCGTCCCTGCTTTACTTCCTCCTTCCTTCCTCTTCCGTTTCCCTCGGGCCCTTCCTTCCTCTTCTTTCCTCATCTCCCGCCCCCCGTTTCTCCTCCGCCGAGGCACTGTGCGGTATTTGTAAATATTGGGCAAGGAAAGTCTCGGAAGAAGAAATAGTGCTGATAATACTTTATTAATATTTATAGTAATTATTATGATACTAATAACACAATCCAAGCGCATGACAAATCACATATTTTCTCATTGTCAATGAAGGATGCATCTTCCCTCTTCACCATATACCCCCCTCAGTACGGAGGAGAAACTGCGCAAGCTCCCAAATCTATAAAAGGCATTGAGACCTGGAGCAAAAGGAAGGGAGGGGGCCCGGTAGTGTTGTATATAGCTGTCAAGTTAAGGTAACTTTCCTTCCCTCCTGCCGTCCGCCCCCAGCTTTCACTTTTCCTTTAGCTTCTCTCTCCTCCCGTTTCTCACTCTCAGCCGGGCTCAGGCATATTATATTATAAGGAAAATTCTATACTAAGCACCAGGACTACAAAAGGCCACAGAGAAAGTCCCAGAAAAACGTTTAGGACAGAGACAGGTACCCCTCTCCAGGCAGCCATCTTCTCATTCCTTGGTTAATCATTACTTTTTCCAGGACTGAGCATTTTAGTTTAGTAAATGTCTCTCGCTGGCCGAGCATAATAAACCCACCCAAATCTATAAACGAGTTAAAAACAACAACAACAAAAACAAGGCAAAAATCTACTGCTTTCTGCTCCCAGCCCAACCCACTTGTATACCTTTGACTTGCGGCGTTTTCAGGAGTCAGAGGATCCGGGAGCTGTCCTGCAAGGTCTGGTGCTGAAATCGCCTCACAGTAATGGTTCCTTCCTCTGATTGTGATAGCAGAGGAGGGGCTGTTTTGGAAAGTGACTATCTTGGCTTTCAGTTGGGTTTTTTTCTTCTTTTTCTACAATCCGATTAGCGTGTACTATTGATTTTCTTACTATTAAATGTTGCATAAGTTACCTTTTTTGTAAAAAAAAAAAAGTTCCTAGGTGATGTGCAGTACTGAAAGTGCAGTATCTAACCAACCAGAATGTTTGTTTTATTTTTAGAATGAATGCACCTTTGTTATATACTTCCTATATTGGTACCAAATACAGAAGAAAACTATAGTTCTGTACTAAGTCCTCCAAACTGTATTTTCTTGTTCTTACTTTCCAGCTGTTGGTATAATGGTTACCACTGGATGAGGAACTCAGTGGTGCAGGCCTGGCTTCTGCTGTTTCCAGAAGTGTGCTTTTGTACCTTACTCTGTAGTAGACTGTTATAAAAAGATAACACATACGTTTTCTTTCTTCTTTTGCGAATAACAGAACAACCACAACAACAGAAGACAAACAAATAATGGATGTGCAGGAATGCCATCTATTAAAATGTGATTAATATTTAAACAGTGCCTGTAGTTCTCCCTGCATGCAGTTAAGTTCCACCTGGAGGCAGCGGTGTGCGAGCTTGCTTGTACTGTATGTGTTTGGAGCAAAACTAGTGGGGTGTTGGGCAATTTGGATGACAGGACATGCAAATTTCAAGAGAATGAAATCTGCAAAAACGTATGGTGTAAAACTGTTTACACCTTGTTTTGTTAAAAATCTGTGCTTGCGTCTGAGGTACAGCAAAGGTGGGCCTTCCTTTATTAGTCTGGCTAGGCTAATTTCACTGAGTACATAAAAGTGTTGAGGAGAAAAATATTTTGTTCTGTCTTATAATGCCAGACCAGCCCATCTCTTTTAGAAATGAAGTCTGCCTATGATTATTTACCACTTCCTTTCTCTTGGATTGCTGATAGAAGGGGCCAGAAGCATGTTAAAATCTCAAGTATATGCAGTGGCATCCTTTCTTGAGAACTAATTCTTTGACAGCTATTGAAATATTTGTAAAATATATGAATGAGAATGATTTACAAAAAGCTTAATCAAAAAGAGTGCTTACTATGCTGCTGAGTGCAAAGCAACAGTGTCCCTCAAGTGAATTCCTCTAAGTAACTAGCAACTAGTTGTTTGAGATTCTCTGTCTTGGTTCCAGGCATACATGTTCTTAGCCAGAGAAAATATTAACTGTGCTGTTTTTGATCATCTATTAAATTGCCCAAGTTCAGTCTCCATCTTTCATAAGACTAATTTAATAAGTTTAATTTTACACCAATGAGATAGTTACTCGTGTGCTTTCCTGAAGCACGGATCATCATTTAAGTATCCGATGTTGTAATATCAGGAAGACCAGATATAGTTTTTGGATACAAAATACGAAACAACCAGATTCTCTCCAGTGCCTTCCTCACTTCCTGATAAGTAAAAGAGTGCATTAACTCCCTTAAGCCACTGGGAGATCCATTTGTGCATTAGAGCTCCACATTGTACATCAAGGATGGCTAAGGCACTGTGAAGAGGAAAGTTCATTAATTTTTGTAGCTCACCCACATACAGCTGTAGCCCTTTAATACCTTATTATAAAATGACTTTTGGAGTTGGCTGTAGAATAGAATCAAGAACCCAAAAGGGAGCATCCTCATTTCTAATGAGCTCTACTAAGATACATGGATATCATTTCCTCACCTTATTTGGTACACTTTTTACAGTGAATAATTTCCCATTTTATTAAAGCAATAACATATTCGGTTGTGAGCAGTATTCGATGATGATTCCATTTTCTTGGTGCTGAAGCTGTTCTTGTGTTCTTGCCTTATGAATCATAGTGCATTTAAGGCATGCAATAATAATCCCCCTCCAAGGAACAGCCTGTAAGCCCTGAGCAGGGGTAATGTCCTATGTAAATTTTTTTCCAAATGAATAGAAGAAGCAAAAGATTTAAAAGAATAGCATACATTGTTTAAAAATCTTGATACCTCTAAACATGGACATATATCTGTAATAGACTGATTTTTGTGCACCTTTAAATGTATATGCCTTTCTCCATTAATTTATTATGGTTTAATATTTTAATACTGCCCTCTGAGAAGGTGGTACCGTTTTTAAATCAAATTTCATATTGAGTTTAATATACTCAGAACCCTAGGCTTCTGGTGGTATCACATGAGACTTTAATGAGATAGAAAGAGAATTACATGAGATGGTAGTAAGACAGTCCCCACACTAAATTGTTGCAATAAGCACATATCCAAGCAGTTTATATAAACTCTGTATAAAATACTGTTTCTTATAGAGCTCAGTTGTCAGTCCCAGGAATTTGGGATGCTTCCAATGGGAAATTTTGGTCTTCATTTATATGAAACAAAAGGCACTCTGGAAATAGGTAAATTTAAGGATTTTGTTCACTGATGTCCCATCAAACCAACTGCTTCAAACCCCTATAGCTGTACTTCAGCTTCTGTTCTTGCTATTCAGTATTAATAAGGTGGCATGCTTGATTCTTACTGTTTTTAAAAATGAGAAAATTGGAGAGAGAACGCCGTTATATCAACTGTATGGGACCCTGAATCTTAAAGATGTAGATGAGTATACTCTTTAGAATTTATATATACCCATAGATATGTATTTATATATGCATACATTTTGTACAAATTTACAATGGGCTTTTTGTATTCTCTTTTCTGTCATTACAAGAGTGAGATGGAAGTCAAACAGCGGTTCCATTCTCTTAGCCAGAGAGGATACTGAGAAGTCAGGTACATGCATGCAATTACTTCTCTGAGGTCAAATCTGAATGACTTTTTCCTTATCTAATGAAAGGGGAGAGAGTCCTGATTGGCTTTGGAAACTGGTAATTAGATAAGCTTCCTTTCCTATGCTAGTGACTCAAATGTAGCAATGATAATAAAGTGATGACCATATCAGTGTAGTCCAACTATCTAGATGGAACACAACAATATCCAGAAGAGGGTTAGGGCCATCTAAATCATAAACTTGGACTGCAGCTCAATTTTTCATTTTAAACCTATATGTTGTGTAAGTACAACTTATATCTACATAGCTAAAGGTGAAGTGAAAATGTGACCATTTATTTTTTAGTCTGATAAGTAATTTTTGGAAAATATGGACAAATTATCGTTACAAAACTTCTCTGGCATCGGACATTTCCATTTCTATTTGTATCAGTTGAATTAATTGGTAATGGTTAAAAGTTAATTTTTCCAATGTGCACACATATCCTTTAAATGGTTTGATGTGGATGACAGCGAAGCAATTACTAGCTGATGTCATGTGAAAGTTACGGGCTAAATTAGAAGAAGAACTTTAATATAATCTGGTCAGGCTCCTCAAAGTTAGTCACATGTAAATCTGGAGTTTGAATTTTAATCTTAAAGCCACCTATTCTTTTTTGGAACTGGTAATTGTAGCTTACAGATGCTTCCGTTAGTAGAAGAATGAATTTCCCTACCTATATTATGGTATTTAATCACTGGGTTAAACAAATCTAATTCTGATTTTTTTTTCATTTATTTGATAATATTTGAGAAACAGCTTATATGACTTGACATCAATACTTATTACTGTCACCAACCTAATAATGCAATTGGTGCCAGGCAAAAATGCTTATGTGATAATATGAATTTAATTAGCTTTAACTGGGGACAATGATATACAAAGTGATCTTATCTGTTTGAGGCAGGGATTTGTCCTGAAATATGTGATTGCATTGGGGTGTTTCTGTAGAGAGATTAATAATAACGACAGCGACAGCAACAGACTGATTTTTGAACTTGAGTATATCCAACAGGTAGAATAAAATAGATATTAGAATTCATGAAAACTTTGTTTTGCTTTTCTATCAATAAAAGAGTTTTCTTGTTAATTGGCCTGTGGACACTATTTCCTTGTTACTTTAATTTATAATATAGCAGGATTATGACATTATTACCCTCGGATCCATTTTTCTAAAAGAAACTGTCATTTTTATACCTCATCTGCTCTTCCTTACAAACCAGCTGCACCTAAGAAATGGATTGTATAGGAATTCTACTGTAATCCAATAAACTGAGTCCAGCGTGATAATTTAGTATACCTGTGGATGACTGCTCAGGCCCTTAAGTTCATATGCTTAGGTTCTCAAAGTTCTTCTTCTACCTGCATTTCTGTAGTATAACCAGATGTGTGAAGTAGGGTTGTGCTTGAGATGAGTTGGTGTCACTGAGAAAAAAGAAAAGCCTCATATTCACATAAATTCTGATGGCTTCTAGCTGAAGCTTGCTGAAAACCAGCTGATCATGGATGCTCCCCAGTCTGGGGCACTCTCATCCTCTCTAGCTTTTGTGCTGACATTCACCACTGTAATTTTTAACTGGGACCTCTTCCGCAGTCTCAAAGTCATCATCCACAAGAATCCATACATCCTCGGCCTGCTATCTCTAGGCTGAACAATACTCGTAAATGTTGCTCCCTTTTTGGACATGCAGGAACTTCTAGGTACTTTGAGTTTTACACAGCCATAACTGAGAGGCATGGATTCCCCTTCAGTATCAAGAAGTGATTCACCACCTCAGCTCCACTACCTTTTGCCCCATGGCAGATGGTACCATGCGTGGATTTCTTTTGAAGTCATAGCCCTACACTGATGTATTTGAGGAAGGGCTTTCCATTCATCTCCAAGTCCATTTAGATGTCTGTGATACACCACCCATCTCACTGTGACTCCTAACTGTATAAAGAAAGGGAGCACAAAAACCTGCTTCGCTTTTCTTTTCTGCCTTATCTTTTGAAAAAATTTGTCCCAAACTATAAGAAGCAGGTATTTTCTGAATTGTGTTGACCTAAGTCTCCTTCTCCTATAATTAACTTTCCAGTTCTGCAGTGGACTTAGTCTCCTTGTTGCTACCAACGTGTTTTCAGATCTTAATGGCCTTTAAACAGTGTTCAGGAAATTGAATGATAAACTTGACAATGGGGTCTTAAGCTGGAAGATAGGATATTTAAAACATATTATGCAACCATAGTAAATCTTTATATTCCTGGAAAGCTCATGTCTTCATGATTAGAATCTTAACTGTCTTTTTTTCCCAAGTGCTTGATAAATATCTTGCTTTTCTTTGCCTATTAACACCCACCCAATTTCTCCAAATTTAGCCGGCAAACATGGCTGCTGATTGAGTCTTTCACTTCAACATCCTGTATGGTCTCTAAGAAAGGACAAGCCCTTACCAATATTGGCTCATTACTTCTCCTGCTCCTCACTTAGTAGGATCTGCAGATTTTGTGGAGAAAATGCTTCCTTTGATCTGAGAAGAACCTCTAGTGTGTACTGAATAACAAAGTGGGTATAAATAGCTGTCTGTACCCAAAGGAACCAGCTAGTATAGACAGAGTTTTCAGCTCAATCTCTAGTCCTAACGCTCTTTACTCCCAGGGAGTATATACTCTTTAACTTCAGCTATTTGGCTAAGGATAGATATTAGCTTGATCCCACAAGACTAACATGGAATAATTCTCTGGGCCCTTGGATCTCCCTCGGTGGACTAAATTTATAATATATTATCCATGTGTTCTGTTTCTGCTAATTATTTAACTCCAATGTCTTCTTTCAAATATACCATCTCTAAGTACATATGTTCCAGGCTTGAATTGGTGCTAACTGTATTAGTTCACCCTGTCTGAAAAGATTTAAAAATTTTGCATATCAAGAAGAATTATAATGATAACATTTCATAACCCTTCTTTTCCGCTTTATACTGATTATCTTCTATCTGCATTTGAAAATCCTTTTTCCTGGATCATAGCCTTGACTCAGAATTTTTAATTTTGGTGTAGGGGTTGTAAGCACTATACATCATGTAAATTTTCTTTGCATGGAATCTCTAAAGTCTTCAGATAGCCCTCAAATGCCTCACTGCACTTAGGTGACAAGAATGCACCAGGATGACAAAACTCTTCATGCTTTACCTACTATGCAAAGTAAATATGGCTACTTTATTTTTCTGTAATTTATCTTATCCCACAGAGACCTGTTTGCTGGATAGTCCTTTTACAGAAATCCTCAAATTTTTAATGTTTTCTAAACTGGTGTCAGTATGATTTATATAATCTCATAATGGTGGCAAAGAAAGATGAAACTTCCAAAGGGGTTTCCAATGTTAGAGGAATCTCTGCTGAGTGGGCATGGAGAGTGGCCAGTCTGATCCTCCTCCTGAACTGGTGACTGCTATGCTAAAAACAAGTCTCTTACGGTATCCACCATTACAGCCTAGGATCATGAATTTTGAGTAGACTCAGAATTTGAGTCTACTGTGGCATCTTTTTTCTAATAGCAGAATTTGGCTGTTTTACCATGTTCCAAGCACCTCTGGCTCCCCTCAACTGGGATGAAAGGGAGTGTGTGGGTCCCCTCCTTTATCCTAGTCAGATGTTTGGAGACAGAAAACTATAGTTGCCTGTTGCTGCCACTAGCACCCCACTGGCACTACCTTCTTGTTAGGAAAAGTACAACAGCTCTCTCTAGGAAAGGTTTCTCCTAGTGGAAATAGGGCGGTTTGCTAAAGCACTTAATACCCTCAGGGTCCTCAGGATCTCTGATCCTATTAGAATGCTTACTATTGGACCACTTTTCTAGTACAACCTTTTCCTGAATCAAAGGGTTTGGGGAGCAAGAGACTTAGCATTCATCTTCTTCAATCAATATTTGACACCCCACCCCACCCCCACCCAATCCCACAAAACTGCACAGGAGTGGAAGGGACAGACTTTTCTCTATGATTCCTTAAGTATTTCACTTGCTATGTGGAGGGGATGACAGATTTGGGAGCCTCTTCTCTATGCTCTGACTCCAGCTTCCCAGCTAGGACTTAATATGGAGAATAGGGTGCAGAAGCGACTAACCCACAGATAAATAAAGCCTCATGAAGAGAAGTATTTTTTAGTTACCGTTGTTTGCACACAGGTGATGATTTCTACTTGCATGTATTTCACTGATGACAGAAAGATGTCATCTCATCCATCTGCTTCACAGTGTCTGATGTCCCAGTTGAGCTATCAAGTCAGTTGCATAAGCAGTGAATAGTTTCTTAGTTCCAGTGGTGTATGTGGTGGGTTCTCATCAAGCATCTTGAGATTACAATCCTGCCTTTTTCCAGGGATGTGAGGAGGAAATAGAGGTCATTAAGTTTCAAAAGGGAGAGTATCGCCAGGGAGAAACACAATGAAGGAGAAGCTGGGAGACTTAGCTTTATCTTGTGGACTAGACCTCTTTCCTTGCACTGTGTTCTGTGGGAAATGGTGCCGGTGCCCTATACGTGGTAATATGACCATGCTGTGGCAGGATTTTTGGCCAGGCTGCTAGAGTTAGTCTTGGCCTTAGACTCACAGGTAGCTTCATTCCTTTATTCTAGTAATGCTGCCTTGTTACAGACAGCTGGGACTTGGCTTGCGGCCCCCTCTGTTTGGCCCCATTCCAATAATTAATCTAGGTATGACCACCGATTGTTATTGACCATTTTTAAATGATTTGATGAAATTATTTCGTAGAACCGTTTTCACCTTTCACTTTTGAGAGCTCACTCAGTCGTGAGATATTCACTGAGAACCAGCTGTGTGCTACACATCATTTTTGGTGCCAGACATGCAGCAGTAAACAATGTAACTGAAGTGGCCTGCCCTCCTGGGGATTTAACTCCAGTGGAGGGAGGCGACAAACAAAACCCCTAAGTAAATTATGGAGTACGTTAATGGGAGAAAGTGCTGTAGGGAAAGTAAATCAGAAAAGGAGGAGTGCGCCAGGAAAAAGCATTAGAGTTTTAGGTCGTGTGCTCAGAAAAAGACCTCACTGAGAAAATGACATGAGAGCAAAGACTCAAGGAAGTCATGAGGATATTTGAGTTAATTGGCTAATGATTGTTTGGCTAGAGGATTTTAAAAACACTTTTCACCAAGACCACCAATTTTATAAATGAAGAAACAGTGATTTTGATAGAAGAAGGTAAGATATTTATACTTGCTGAACATAGTGTCAGGTACTGACGTTGCCAAGTGGTGAGGAGTGGTAACCTTGAGCCTTGAGGACTTTGTAGTCTAATTAACTCACAATTTTAATGCAAGCTTGACTAAAAATGCATGGGATGATCAGGAAGGCTCTCCTAAGGGAGGTAGTATTTTAACTCAGTTTTGAAGGATGAAGAAGGCTTTAATAAAAGAAGGAAAAGCATTTCAGAGGGAAGGAAACCATTCCCCGAAGCATAAAGGCACCAAGTCGTGCATATTTAAGTAATATTATAGGGTTTATACTGGAAGGACATAATTCTGAAAAATGGAAGTAAGCCAAATCATAAAGGCCCTGCCCCAAGCAGCATGAGAAGATACAAGGTATGGTTGAAGCATATGTGAATGTTTAAATTTCAAAAAAACTGTTATGGGAAAAATCATATTGTAATTCATCCTCCTCAAAATGCTCTCCCTTGCTTCAAATGCACTTGTCCTGTTCTTCTAGCCACTTTCTCAATCAGTTTGGGAAGGTCTTTTTTGTGTCCTTAGTTGTGCTGTCTTGGTGGCCTTAGTGTCTTGACTTGATTCAAAATATCCTTCACTTTGGGGAAGAGCCGGAAGTCTAGTGCCAGACTGGGTTAATGGGGAAATGAGGACACACTGCTATGGCTTTGCAAACTGGCCCTTCTAGTGGATCGCACTCTGCAGCACCATTGGTCGTCGTTTTCATCACACATTGTAAAGACACTGATGAAAGAGAACTCCCAGAATCGCTTCAGAGAGTTGCCAGGATGATGGGATGTGTATTTGAAGGGAAGAGGAGCACTGTGAGGAGAATACTGGCCATTGTGTTTTTACTGGGATATATTTTTAAAAATTTAATCACACAATGTATATTTTGATCACAGCTTTTCTGTTGTGAGTGGGGAGTCACTGAGAAACTTTGCATAGAGTTATAGACTTGAGTGTGTTGAAGATTGCTGTAGAAGGGTCATGTTGTAGAGTAGAGCAACGGTTACTAAGACACCAGACTACTGCGATAATCTGTATGAGGCTTTTGAAACAAAGGGGATGGAGATAAAGAAAAAGAACAAATTCAGGAGCTTTATAGGTTGTAGAATTGATGGAGAGGGTGATTGACAGATACATAGTATGAGGGGAAAAGGGCAAAGAGTAAAGTTATGGCTTCTGTTTTGTAGGTCAGAGACACAGGACTGGGTGATACTGTTGTCACGACTCGGACAAAGTTATTCATTAATAAAAGGAAATTCTATTGGAGGTTCTGGACATTGTGGGCACAGTCCATGAAGGATTTGTCCTCGTGCCACACTTAAAAATGTAGGTGAGACCAGGTATATGGAGCAGCCTGCAATTTGCTGTATGAGCTTCAAGAGACAGCAGTGTTACTGTCTTGTAATTCCTCGATGATATTCATTGTCTGTCAAGTATGGAAGTATGTATGTCCTGAAATTAGCTTCCGGGCCATTTTTTGCCATTCTAAGATGTAGTGGAGAATTGCAAAGAAAGTCACTGTAATCCCAACTCAGCTCTCTTTGAATATAGATGTAGTCAGATAAGACATTATTGACAGTGACAAGGGTCCATATGTTGCTGAGAAGGAGCCAAAGGTGTTGGTGAGATGGTTGAAAAGCCAACACAGAAGGTAATGGGAACACCCTGGGTTCTAATCATAGCTCCAATGGTTATTAATCAGGAGACCTTGGAAAACCTCCCCTAATTTCAACATGCTTCAGTTTTATGGAGGGTTGTTGAGTGAATTAAATGAGGAAATGTAGGCAAAGGTCTCATAAAAGTGGACAATAAGTGTATGTTACTTTCTTAGTTGCTTTATGGCATTGTATGGGGAAGGGACAGAGAAGCATTTTTCTGGGAGGTGATTAGTAGCAAAGTCGTGTAATTTTGTGCTCTGAAGTTGCACTGCAGTCCTTAGCAAAGTGCCTGGCAATAGTAGTTATTCCATAAAAACGTTACTGAATAAATGTGTAAATGAATAAATTGAATTTTGTGGACATATGCCTGATGAAATACTTTGGTACAACTGTAGGAGTCTGGCCAGAATCACATTAGCAACAGAAAAGCGGAAAACCACAGAGCATTTGTGACAGACATCAGTTACAGTTCTGGAGAAGAGGAAGAGGCACACTGAGCATCTTTTCGCATTTTTCAGTGATCTGTATTTCCAAAGAACTGTTTTCTATGTGCTGCTCCTCTCCCATATCTCAGCCCTACCCCCCGTTGAATATGGGTAGCCCAGCAAAGCCTGTTTTTAGGACCTAAGCCGTAATACTTCTCATGACAGGAGTGGCTAGTGAAACACAGGAACTGAAGCTAAATGAACATTTGTTTAAGGAAGAGGATCAGGCAAGCAATCAGTCATGTGGCATGGTCTCATTGTCTATCAAGCCTTGTGCACTAAGAACGATACTGAAGAAGTCTGGGCCCTTCCTACTATAGAGTTTGTGACTTGCTTAAGATGAGACTTTCAGAATGAAATATGAAGTGAAATGAAATGAAATGAATAAAACCAAGTTAAAACGACAGGGATAAAAATAAGCCCCAAGATGAATGAACACAAACTGAGCATTGTGTAAATGCATTTTACTGGTGGAACAGAGGTGTAATTTCTCCGTGACTAACGTGTGACAGTGGAATTGAATGGAATGATCTAGCTTTCTCAACCCTACTCGTCTTTGTTGGCATGAAGGAAACAAAAAATCTCATGGCTTTAGATCCTGCTATAAAAGTCAATAGACTGGGCAATGTGTCTCCTTCCAAAGACAAGTAGAGAATTATGCAGATTGGATTGGCAAAATAATAGCCCCCCAAACAAACCCAAAAGCCGCAGCCACCCATCAAATTGCATAAGATAGATCTGTGTCCCAGAGGCAGTATGTTACAATCCCAAATACAGTTAAATAAAATGCTACTAATGCAGCTGTTGGTAATCAGCATGGCTGATAAGATAACCAGTTACTCCTTCAGCACTAAAGAAGATCATACGCCACACCCCAAGTACTGTCAACATAATTCTTTCTTAAGGGACCAGATACAAAGCAAAAGGGAAACAAATCACATAAGACCTAAGGAGGTGGGGCCACAGCTATCATGTTTGAAATTTGCTCATTTTAAAAATATGATGTAAATCAAATTATTGTAAATGTTTCACTATTGTTTATTTTATAATATATGTTTTCTAAATGATGCTGTGATCAGTACATCATCTTTTTGGTATTCCAGAAACTTCAAGGAATGGAGATTGTCCTCATCCATGTACTGCTGATGGGCAAGCCAGATGTAGTGAAGGTAAACTGCTTGCCAGTGGCTACCTGGGGAGTGGCAGGGCTCGTGTGGCCCCATAGCCCAGAACTGGGCTGCCTCGTTGTGTCCCTCTGTTGTGGCAGATCCACCATATTTCTGCATCATCTCTCTTCTCCCATCTAGTTCCCTTTCCACCATCAGGTCTGTGCCTGGTCCAAGGATGGCCCTGTGGTTGACCACCACCATGCATGCTGACAGTACCCAGCCTCTCTTGCCACTTGTTTTAAAGCAGCCTATAGCAAAAGATTCAACATCTTTCCTAGTTTGTTTACCCTGCTTATCCTTCCTTTCTGGTGGAAAAAGAGCTCACCAGGTACAGATGGCCCATTTCTAAGTTACAACAGGGTTTGGTTTAAAGTGAAAGGTCTAGATTTAGACCACTTGAGTTTAAACACTGCTCCAAAAACATTGCGTGAAAGTAATTTGGGGCAAATTCTTAACCCCTTTGCCCCTCAATCTTCTGGCTTTCAGAACGAATACTAGAGTTAAACTGTCACACATTCATATATGCTTAGAACTCTGAGTAGCACAAAATAATATTCAATAGATGTTGTCATATCTATTGTTGAAGATTAGAAAGTAGAAACTTGCAGGTCAGCTAAATGTTGATATATAACATTACCCAAACAATCCACATCAAAGGAAACCAATAGTGATCAGTAGCAAGAAAAAAAGAGAGACCTAGTAGCTAAAAGTGTGGATACTGAGGCTAGGTCACCTGCCTTCAGACCGTGGCTTGTCACTTGCTAGCCACATGACTTGGGGTGGCTTGCTGAGCTAGTCTGTGCCTAAATGTTTCCATCTGAAAAATGGTGACAGCAAGAGTACTTCCCTTGTGGGAATAGTGTGAAGATTCAAAACAAATGAACATTTCTTAGTGTGTAGAAAAATTCTGTTGCATAGAGACAACTACCTAAATCTTGGTTAATAAGCAGCAACTAAAAGGAGGCACCTACAGCAGCACTGATTGGGACCCTTCCTGAAAGTGTGGATTTTCTGTTTTTTTCACAAAAGTGGCCACTGCAGCTTTGCCAGTTGTTGCAAAGCCAGACTTGTTGACAATTTCTGATAATGTGTTATCTCAATTTTTACAAACACCGTATTTTAGTAATCTTTGGAGTAAAGGCCTCAGGTTTACTAGGCCATACATAATGATAAGAAGCAATATATCCTAAGAAATGAAAAAGAGACCTCCATTTTTGGATGGGTTCTCTGGCTATGAAAAAAGAAAATCCTTGTATCCCGACATAAACCAAACATTATACTTTGAGAAATTTGGGTCTACATTAGTTCTACTGAGAGTGTGCAAACTCTCCTTGTCACCCTAAGCAACATGCAAGGAGGACAGCAGCATCTACAGCTACCCTGATGGATGCCTCTAACCCGATGAGGTCCCATGACAACCCCAGAGACAGCATCCTTTGGTAATACGCAAAGGTTGAGCAATTGTATGGGGACCTCTCCAAGACATAGGGAGAAGCATTTTGTGGGAAAGCCTAGACTTTGGAGTTAGTCAGGGCTGCATAAAATTCCGCTCCATTGATCACCAGCCATGGGAACTGGAACAATTTACTCAGATTTAGTCTCTATTTTCTTAACTTTAAAAAGAGAATAATAACCTTTGCTTACAAAATCACTTTGACTTTGTAATGTAAGAATTTCTGAAGTACATCTGACACAGCAACCGAAGCATAGATTGTGCTTCCTTTAACAACAGCTGCTACCTATTGTGTACTTGCTATCTATAAATCTTTTCTTTTCTCTACATGAAGTCATGGAAGATAAGTGTGATTAACTTTTTGTTTTGTATAGATGAGGAAACTTAAGCTTGGTGAGATTAAACAACTTGCGTAAAGTTACAGGACTAACAACTTGTAGAGGTATGGGTTCATCCTGACTTTGAGTTTACACTCTTGCACTTACCTGCTTCTTTTATGGCATCTTCCTCTTTCCATCTTACCCATTTTGTTCTAACTCCTATAGACCTTCAAAAATGACCATAGGGCCCTGCAAGCCACCCACTCTTAAAGAAAATATATAGACATCAGTTCTAGTTCTCCATAAACTTCAACCAGGTTACTTGTTCATCCTCAAGGCTTATACGGATTTTAAGATCTCTAGTGGTAAACAAATCAGAGTCAGGCATGACTGATACAGTCTGATGCAGTTTATCTTCCAAGCCATGATGCATTTGGGGACTGATCTTCAATTCTTATCTTGTTGTTTTGAAATAATCTACTGCAGAAAAGGCAAGCTGAGTTTTCTTGTCTACTACTGATATGGAGGGAATCACATTGGCTTAAAGTGGGAACTCTGTTTACAACTCTAAATAAAGGTCATCAGTGATGTTTTCATCCATAGTCTCCTTGAATAAAGTCCCTGAACATCCTCCAATAGCTCACTGAGCATATTTTATGGATTTCTAATTTGTTCTTCTTCCATTAGTAAATCCAGAGTAGGTTAATCGGCCTCAATTCTTAGGGTCTAATACTCCTGACCACTCACTTTTGCAGAGTGGCTTACTCATGCAGAGAATCCTCCTAAGTGGTGAACTCCACCCACCCTACCTTAGGAGTGAGGTAAGGAAATTACATGCAGTGAATTATTTCCACATCATGGGAAATCTTCCCTAGTTGGCTTTAGGATCCCAGACATTTTCCTACCAGAATTTAAATGACATTCACAGAACACACACTTGCACATGTGTGATTCTGAGATGTTTTCATTTCTGCTTGTAGGAATACTTTTGTGAATAAATGAGACTATTTCCTCCTAAAAGATTGAGGATGTTTATCCTCTCACTTTGGAGATAGGTAGATTTTGTTGCCATTTTATACAGACAGTCTTAGGAATGGTGTATTGCTAAATATGAATCACCACCTGTGATTCTAATAGTCTACCACCTGTGTCTGCATTAAATAGATCCAGCACACCAACACAAACTGAACGTGTATTTCCCAGCAGCTACCAGCACTCCTATTCAAAATTGCTTCAAGTCAACCACAATTTACTTGCTCTGCTCCTTGCCCTTCTGGGTTTACAGCATGTTGTATATTGACTGCGTAGTGTGGCTTCTGCTCTCCCTTTGAACCCTTGGAACTATGACCAAGTTTAGTTCATCTTTGTTTTCTAATTGATAGCAGATACCTCCCTATAGAGTTTCTCTTTGACATTTGCTTGTCACTCATATTTGGATGGCTCCTTATAGAAAACACCAAAATTTTCTGCCCAAGTGCTTTGGCAGGCTGCAGGAGCATGCTGAGCTTTTCAGATGCCCATGATAGGCATCCATGGTAGGCACAAGTCCCAGGGAGTAAACACTCCTGTGAGGAAAGTCACCAAACTTAGCTGGGAGTTGGAGGATAGATTCCCCTTGCTTTGTTGCCATCTCCTGAAGTCAATCCTCCAATCCTTTCTGGAATCACCCCCCCAAAAACTAATTCCATTTAAGTTCAGCCTTAGGGTCTGCTTTTCAGGGTACCCTACCTACAATTCCAGTTTTACACATGAGCCTTGCCCAGTACTGGGTGTCTGCCTCCAAAGACCTACAACCCTTAAGTCCTACTGTAGTTTCCTGAGAAATGCCACAGTCAGGTATGGCTTTAATGCAGGTTCCTCCAGGTAGAGGGGCTTCAGACATTGCAGTTAATTGAAATAATATGCAATTTCACAGTTAATACAAGTGAATATGTTAAGTAGACTGTGGAGAACTTTCCCAAAATACTTGGTTATTTCAGCCAACTTTCATTTCCAAGGATAAACATGGCTTGGTACAGAGAGGCAGGATCACAAAATGGTGAAGAGCCTGGGCCCTGGCGTAACATTGAACTGGATTCAAGTTCTGCTTCTGACTTTCAGCATCTATATGCTGTGGAGCACAACAATACTTTCCAAGGCTCAATTTCTTTGTCTATATAGTGGGAATAATAATTTTAGAACCTACCTCAGATAATCACTGTGAAAACTTTTTTTCTTGTATCAGGATTAAACTCTTGGCCTTCATACCAATCTATATCTATAGCCCTTTTAATTTTTTTTAAATTTTGAAATAAAGTATTACTAAATTGCTCAAACTGGGCTTAAACTTTTAATCTTCCTGTCTCAGCCTCCCAGAGTATTGGGATTACAAGTTTGTACCATCATGCCCAGCTGAAATTTTAATGCTGTAATACTAAGCCCTTTATGATAGGTTGTAGCACATTGTTTAGATATTCAATAACTATAGCAATCATTATACTGTAATAATGTTGTGCATCATAATAGCCCAAAGCCTTAAATATAGCATTTCCACGTTTTAAGAAAGGCAAAAGTCTATCAGCACATGTGAACAAAACTAAAGATTTCCTGCTACTTAATACATGGAGATTTGGGATTAGCACATAGCTCCTCGCATTGGTATGGTCCCCTTTTACCAGAGCCTGACATGGCCATTGTTATACAAGTGATTCAGTGCATGAAGGTTCTCAGGTACAACCTTTAAGACAACAAGGGAAGCAGAAGAAGGCAGAGAAAATAGCTAAGCAAAGACGCATTCAGCTGGACCTAGAACTCAGCTTCACTAACCCTAGGGAGTTCCAGTGTATGGGCAACTCCAGAATTAGTCCACCTTGTTATGAGGGCTTTCCTTTTGTGCCCACACTAATTACTCACTGTGCACCTGTCACATGCAGGGGGAAAACACAACATCCCCTGACTTTCATTTGCTGGGCACAAGTCTCAGCAGAAGGGCACAGGTACAAACTGTTCACAGCCAATACGCTCAGCAGCTCAGGGATAAGTGTACTGCCTCATAAGGAGGTTCTAAATGAGGCTTCAACAGCTAGCACTGTGCTCCACATTCCTGTAAGATCCATAGCATTTTGTTAGCAGCAGATTTCCATGGTCATTTCTGCTATGGTAATTAGGGAAAAAAATCCATCAGTCTTTTTATCCTTCTGGATCGATTGATAATATAAAATTCATCAGTAGTCTGCTTCTTCTCCAACCAGCTTACAAGGACGTGGCTCTGTATTAGACGCTGCAGTCACAGCTGTTATCAAGGAAGGCTTGTATAAGCACCTCTCCTGGTGTCTTCTATTGTTCACTACTGATCATAAGAATTTGCTCTTGTATCTCATTTGTTCATTATACATGCACACCGAGGAGAAGTCTTGGGTTCTACAGGCAATTCCACTGCCCCATGGGTTTGTGTGAATCCCACCAGCCTTTTTTAGATTGTTTATAGGTTATACATCAACATATTTTGTGTCCAGGAACTAAAATATTAGTTCTACTTTATTCGTTTTCTGAAAAGTCATTTTCTAGTAATATCCTCTTCCACCTCCATTCCTTCTCTGTTTACTGATAGCTAGAGACTTAGCTAGCCAGCAGAATGGAGTAGCAGAAGAATTCTAAATTAAGAACTAGGAGGCCTGGGAGTGAATTCTGATCACCACTTCCTGTTTGTGTAACACCGAGCAAGTCACTTTTATGTTGGATCTAAGCTTCTATTTTTTATATAATTTGTTAAAAAATTAAAAAAAAATAACAATACCTTCCCTGGCTCTCTCCCAGGGCAACTGTACAGTGAAGTGTGAAAACATACCAGAGGGCTTGTGAAACACTGTCTGATGGTAAGTCACTAATATCATCGTCATTATAGTGATTAGCGTACTTATCTTTGCCTGTCTGAGCCTCACAAATGGTAAATGTGAGACCTAGCCCAAAGAATCACCTATGGGAACCTCTGAAAATCCAGAGCGATGACTTTACCATCCCTTTGGCATCATCTCTTAGCATTCACTGGCCAGTTTCTTCTATCTCTGATATCTAAGTAATTCCTCTGGGGTTTGGAGGCAGAGCTATTCGAGGGTGTATAGGGAGACCCGCTAAGGAACAGACAATGGGGAGGTTTGATGGAATGATTTTTTTCATCCCAGCCATCTAAAACCTTCCTTTCCTGGTTAAGTTACCAAAATTTATCCACGATCTGCCTTCCAGAGGAAGAGGATCATGCTGCTATGCCAGTGAAGTTTATTTCATCTTCACCAAAGTTAATCATTTTATTAATATTTATTTGGTTTACTGCTTGTCTTGGTTACTTTTTTCTTGTTGCTGAGACAAAATAGCCAACACCCACAATGAAGGAAGGAAAGGTTTATTTAGCTTACAGTTTGTGGAGGTTTCAGTCCATACTTGGCTGTCTCAGACGCAGAGTGGCACATGGCAGAGGGCAAATGTTCATGGCAGCAGAGCACAGCAAAAACAACCAACAAAAGGGAGGAATGGCTGCAAGCAGCCTCTTTTTCTCCCTTACATTGTAAACAGTCTACCCCCACCCAGGGGGCGTGTAGCTCTCACACAAGGTCCATGCCCTCCTCTTCCATAGGCTCAGGATGTATAAAAAGTAAGCACCCTGGCTTCCTGCTGAATCACTCAGCTAAACCTCTAGACTCCCCAAGTTGACACAATGTATCAACCATAACACTGCTTTTAATGTAAAAGTTAAGTTTCCTTTCAGGACATTTGTAGAATCCTTCAGTCCTGTCATCTGACATGCACAAGCATTTGGCACTCACAAATAAAAGCTATGGGCGTTGAAATGTGCTTTGGGGAGGAGATTGACAGAGGCTGCTGAGAGTTTTCCTCACTGTGAAGCCAAGGAACCCATATAGTAATATAGAAAAGATAAACATATATTCAAGTAGGGTCTTAGGCAGCAAAGAGAGAGATAAACAGAAAACTTTTTAAGTAATAATCGCTAAAAATAGCTCATTTGATGACATATGTTTCTAGATTGAAGAAGCTCAGTTAACCTTAACCAAGAGCAATAAGAAGTAAACCTAAGCATATCAAACTCAAATTTATGAAAACTGAAGATAAACAGAAAAGAATTCTACTGTTTATTCCTGTCTTTGTGTCAATTCTTGTTCCACATGAATTCTCATTTACTAGGTAATACATATTTAAAATTATATATATTTCATTATAATCTTTTTTCATTATGAAGTGTTTATAATTTGGAAATCTATAGTTTGATCTATAGTTTTTTAGGTTGTCAATGTCAGTGTAGCTCTGCTGATGTTATGCTCATGACCAGAGTGGTACATACCTATTTAATCTACTCACTTTTAACTTATGTCTTTATATTCAAAGTGCTTCTCTTCTGGACAGTGTACATTCAGAACTTCTTTTAATCTAGTCTTTTAGACTTCTTCCTTTAACTACAATACTCACTTCATTAATATTTAATGTAATTATTTTTATAATTGAGACTAAAGAGAGAACTTAATTGTCTAACTGTACCTCATTCAGGTTTTTAGATTTCTTGAATTCTGCCCAGCCCCGCATCTCCGTACTTCAAAAAAAACCCTTGTTTCCGTTTTGAAGATTTTTCTGGTATTCTTCAGTGGAAATTGACTTGCACTGTAATCAGAATCAGTTTCTAAAAGGACTCAAGCTTTAGTTTGTTTGGTTTTCTAAATTAGCTTCCATTATGCTATCTGCTTTCTTTCTTCTGAATAATTAGTGTCGATGTTTTCAACAAATATTTATTACATCCGTTTTCAAAATCAGGTACTATTTTAGATAATAGTATTATACCAGAGAAAAAGGCTCTACTTGAAGCTTAAATTTTAGTAGAGGGAGACAGATAACGAAACTATAAAGATGAAGTACGTTAAATAGTACAGAGAGAAATAATCAGGGTAACCAAGCTAGGAAATGGTGCCTTGGGCTGCTCTTCTACACAGGCTGTACCGGAAGGTCTCTCTAATGAGGTAACTTTTCATCTGCCTCTCTTTCTATTGCTTTAACATTTTGGATTTTAACTATTAAAATTATTTCTCTGTAGTCATGTTAGTAAGATTTTTAGAAGAACAAAGGTAAACATATATACTCAGTCTACTAAGATTAAGTGAAATTCAAATTGTATTTTCTAACATAATCTCTTTGTTCTCTTCTAGGTCCATTCGACTAAACATTTATAAAAATCTCGATAGTCCTACCTGGACTCAGTTTCAAATGAGGTCCTACATTAAAAGTGTTTCTAATCCATGAGCTCCCTGCCAAGAACACTCAAATTCTATTACTAAATATTAATTTGAAAGTACACAAGGTTTCCTTCCAATACAATTTATTCAACATTTTGAGATCAGTTTTCCAACAATACTAGCCAGTTCTTTATATTTTATTAATCTTGCAAATAAGCCTGTATAGAAAATTCATTCTTCCCAGCATTGTAATCCAGCTATCTAAATGCAGAGAAGTCATGGTTCTGTTATGGAGCTTAATTCCAAGTATTTAGCATTTAAATTTCTAGGATGGCTGGTTTACTTCTATTACCTTCTCACTTTAGGACTGCTGTGGAAATGGATTTTGTTTAGCAAATATTCATTATTTTTAGCTATTTCCTGAGGATCATTAACTTACCATGGAGAGGGCACAGTAAAATGAGATATAAATCGATGGCAGACTTACTAATCACACAATAATAAATGTCAGGCTTTAGTAGCCTGAAGATCACCTAACATGGAAATTAACAGCATGGAAGCCATGAACTCTTAGGTGTCCTTATTCTAGTAGGGGAAAAAACTCTTAAACCACAGTTTCAAAGAGTTAAAATTGCATTGTTTTTTCTCTGTGGTAAAACATCTCTTTAAAAATCATTTTGAAAAGGGACATGGTGATGCACATCTATAATCCCAGCACTCTGGAGGCTGAGACTGGAGGATCACTATGAGTTCGAGGCCAGCCTGGGCTGCATAAGTGAGTTCAAGGCCAGCCTGCACTACATAGTGAGACCTGTCTCAAAAACAAAAACAAAAATCATCCTTAATATAACAGGACACTACATCACAGAGTTTGAGTATTGATGGTGAGCTACATTTCTTTTAGTTCCGTAAGTGCCTTGCTTAATGCCAGTATATCCTTTGGTAGTTTATTAAAAGTCACAATATTTAGTATCAACTTTCAGAAGCACTGTGGGAACACTAGCAGGCAAAAATGAAAGGCACTTCTCTGTTTTTGCAGTTCATAGTCAAGTGCAGTGAAGTGAGGTGAAGAAAGGAGTAGATTATCCAATACACAACAGATCTCCTCCCGGGTCGGGCAGCAGATGGAGTCCGAATCAGGGAAACCCAATCTCTCCCTAACGGTCAGCCAAGGATGTAAGGAAAAAAGCACTTTTGAATTTCCTAGGAGATGGAGGAAATGATGACTGCTGGGTGGCATTCTAAGAACACTGAAAACTCACTATGGCAGAACCTGTTTATTGTTCATAAGTCTATCACCATCACTTAACATAGCACCTGTAGCATATAGGCATTGAGAGCTTTGTCAATGAATGGAAGAATATGGAACAAAATAAGTTTTAATACAGTGTCAACTGCGTCTGTGTGTGTGTGTGTGTGTGTGTGTGTATGCATGTGTGAGAGAGCTGCTGACACATCAGTGGAGTAGTGCCTTCACTGAACATCACAGTGTATGTAAGAGTTGTGTGATGGACACAACCCTGCTCTCCTCAGCCTTCATGGAATTGTTTCCTCCATCGTAGTAACTGATTGATACCTATGATCTATGCACAGCTGCTCATCTGAGCAATGGGTTCAGAGTGATTGCTGAGTATCCACTTGAACTGTACAATAGGTGATCATTTTTATTGTTTATCTCACAAAGTGAGGCCTTCACTCTTGATTCCCATATTGGACATTGTTCAAACAACAGTCTAATCTTTTTGGAGAACAGAATAAGATTCAGATAAAGTGTATAAAATATTTAGGTTATGTATAAGTAAGTATCTCTTGAGTGTCCCAGTGGTAGGTTCTAAAAAGTCTTGGAGATGGGAAGGTGAAAAGACACAGCCTCTATCTCCAGGGAGGCTGCTCTCTGTTGTGTGCTGTAGATCTTATTCTTAGAGCGTGTGTTAGGTACTGTGGCTCACGGAGGAAGGAAAACCATTCAAGTGCGAGATGAAGGTAGAACTGGTTATCAAGGGAGGTAGTAGAGAAAGTAGTGCCCTCACTGAACATTATAATGTGTGTGAGCGTTGTGTGATGGAGAAAAGGATGTGCCCAGCAAGCCTTGGGCGGCAAGAGATTAAGGCACGAATTTGTAATGAAAGTGTAGCACACAAGGTTTAGGAAAAGAGGGGAGATTAAAAGGAGAAGATGGAAAGTGGGACTGGAGAGCTAAGTGGAGTCAAATCATAAAGAACTCTCTGTGCTACACAGAGTTAATATTTTCATACGTGCAAGATTTAAAGGTTTTGAGAAGGCGAGTGATGTGGTCAGATTTAGCTTTCAGCATTGTAGTACTAGCTGATGAGCAAATCATGCCTAAATGCAGGGAAATGACTCAGGAGACTGTGGCAGTGCTCCTGCCACGTGTGGTGAGCATTTGAAAGTGGCGTACAGGCAGAATAAAGAGATACTTTTGAAGTACATAAGAGGAAGATTAGCAGAGCTCGTCGGAAGAGGGAGATCCCAAATAGTCAAAAGGGAATCAAATTAAAGCTCTGGAGTTAGAATTTCATAAGAATTAGGACTTCAAAAGAAGCAGATCTTCAGAGATGGAAGGTTTTCTTTCCTGTGGAGCTCAGTCAAGTCCGCTACCACTCTGTGAGTGAGAATAATGTGATATGAAGCTCTTTACTATACGTTCTTGAGGCAAAGAGCATGCGCACTAATCTCTCCACTGCCATTCTACCTGAACTATAATACTCCTGTGAGCAAGACCTATGCCTTATATTTTTATATCCTTACATATGGCATAGTATATTAGACATCATAGCTAATTAATAAATAGGCCCTGTTTTCTTACAACCCACTATGGGGTCAATGTCTTATGTAGATCCAGTATGGGATGTTCTTGTAATGAACAATTTTTCTAGCCAGTGAGGTTAGCCACAGCTGTAGCTTTTCCTGAGGAACAACTATATGTAAGTACCACAAATAAAGGAAATGTCTTTTACGTTCCTTGATGTAGCCTGGGAGAAACGGTAATTACAAGGGAGTCTTCTTTGTTGTACTGAAGTTGATCTCGACAAACTCGGGAACCTGTAAGGGATTAATGATGATAATCTGTTCTATGGCAGTGCATATATTATGTCTCCGGTTCTTCCTAGCATGTCTGGAGGGCAAAGGATACTCTATAGGCATAGATATTTCAATGGACAAGCCCATGTTCTTAGAAAGGACTCTTTAGAAAATCAAATTCAAAGGACTCTTGACAACATTTTTAATTTCTAAGAACCACTAAGAAAGGCAGAGCTTAAATGTAAAGCTTTTCGCAGGATGCAATTCAAATTTCAAAAAGTGTGTGTGTGTGTGTGTGTGTGTGCGCGCACGTGCATGCACATGTGCAGAAGAAAGAGAAAGGCAGAGAAAGGAAAGTACCTACACTATGTGCAATGGACTGCATCCAAGGCTAATGTACTTCGTGTATTTTTAAAGGCACCACATCTAGGGAAACAAATTGTAAACTAAGGCCATTTACAGGCAAATAAACAGCATAAACCAGACCTTTCATCAAATTATAGACAGAAGCACAAAGCTTGGGAAGCGGCAATAGTCATTTTTAACCTTGGCTCACCATCTTTCTCAGACACAACTATACAGTGCACAGACTTCAAAGCCTTGCAGAGGAGCTCTGATTGTCTTGGGAGTGCAAAAGACAGAACTGAACGAAGCCAGTCCCTGATCTCTAGGGTCTCCCACGCTCACTGGGGAAACATACACAAATGTCTAAGTGACTCTAACAAAGGCGGAGGATAATGGATGTTCTATATCAGGTCCATACACAGCTTTCTAGATATTCTTAACGTAATGGGGACTCAAACGCGTATCTACCTCCACCTCCCTACAGAATCATGGTATTGTAAGGAGGTGGACACAGGGTTTATACAGACTGGTAACAGATGGAGAAAACTGACGATGGAAGAGAAACCTCTGTGGAAATATAAGCACTCCCATTATGGGCAGATACTCAGTATTTTAAATAGTGTGTTTTGTGGCCCTAGAGTTACAAGGCTAAAAATACATCTATAGGGAGAAAAAAGCTTGGAGGAGAGCCAAGAGAAATCCCCCAGTCACTACAGATCTTCATTAACTCAAGGAAGTTGTACTCTAAAGACTGAGTATGGAATAGTAGGGATGAGGATGATTTTCAAGTTACAGAAAATGGATGGTGGTAAGAGGAATTAGATTTCCCCAAATATTTCATTAGCTGACAGCTATACTGCAGAGAGGGAGATTTCCTATGGATAACAGAACTGTGCCTTTACTGTGAATCATATGACCTCTAAGAAGTCAATAATGATCATATTTTAAGTCTCCCAGAAAAGGAAGACCTGACTCAACCACAGAAACAGTTAGAGCCAATGGGGAACCATATAAACTAAGCAACTAATGTAGAAGTCTGACACAAAAGAGCATATCATTTTGCAGAGGGAGAATACTATTTACTCAGCTTTGTTAAATGTACAATGCCTGGAAGAAAATAAATACTTATAATACCTACAAAGACATCGATAAGAAAGAAAATGGTCAATAGAAGTTGACCTAGA
This sequence comes from Dinomys branickii, assembly GCA_004027595.1. Taxonomy (NCBI): domain Eukaryota; kingdom Metazoa; phylum Chordata; class Mammalia; order Rodentia; family Dinomyidae; genus Dinomys; species Dinomys branickii. Next base: position 56,941 of record PVLD010002067.1, read on the forward strand.
GCTGATGCAGAAGTTTACATTATTAGACAAAACTTAAAAAACTATTATTCTTTGTAAAAAAATTACTAAAGTATCGCATGAAAAATGTGGGCAAAATTTTAACTGAGGAAAAATTTTCACAGAGTCACGGAAGCTGAAAAAAATCAAATGAAAATGCCAGAAGTGAAAATAAATGAAAAGCTAATCAAATAGATCTAAGAGCAACAGTCTATATATATAATGATAAAGAAAACCAGTCAACTTTAAACAATCAAAAGAAAATACCCGAACTGAAACATAAAGAGAAAAAAATGTAAAAATGGAAGTGAACTGAATGACCGATTTTGGGGATAACAAATAAGCTAGATATACTGCCTCTGGAGTCCCTGAGAAAAACGCAAAAATATATCAAGAAATAATGGCCAAATTTTTCTACAGTGTATGTCAAACCAATCAATTTCAGTGGATCCCAGGAGCAAAAAACGGCGTAAAGAAAAGCACATAGGCACATTACAGTCACACTGAAAACAGAAAGAAGGAGAAGGAGGGCGAGGAGGAGAGAAAGGAGCAAATTAAATATTAAAATCCAAGGAAGATAAATCACATTCAAAAAATAGGAATACAAATACAAATTATGAATAACTTTTTACCAGAAACAATGGCAACAGAAATGACTGACATCTTTAAGGTATTAAGCATAAAATATACTGTCTAGCTGACTCATTTTAGAAAAGTTTTATAGAAAATCACACAGTGGTAAAGACAATTGGGTAGCAATTTGCAAAACATCATACTTAGATATCTATCTCACATAAAAGAAAAGATTACTAGTACTATGAGAAAGTAGAGATAAATTTAATTTTGGTGTAGGGAAATGCTATCAAAATTTGACATGAAATCCAGAGCCAATAAAAGAGATTGGTAAGTTTGATAAAACAAAACATTTTATGGTTAAAAGAAACCGCCAAGACAGCTGAAAATTTAAGATAAATCATTCATACCATACACATCAAAGGGTTGACATCCAGAATGTACAAAGAACTCTTACAAACTGAGAGACAAAAGACTAAAAGTGTCATAGAAAATAAAGGTGGTGTGAAAAGAGAACTTGCAATCAAAGGTATAAAATAGCTCGCAGGCTCATTCATATTAAGAAAATATAAATTAAAACAACTGTATCATTAATCATTTACTAGACTGGAAAAGTGAGAAAGTATGTCAATGCCTTCTGTTGTCAGCACTATGGCCCAACAGGCATCGACAGATTTCTGGTGAAAAAGGAAATACGATACTCTCTTTTTTTTCCAGTTTTTTTTAGTCATTTGTATTTGAATTGCATAATGGTTCCACGTGTTATGGAGATTTGTTACATCACGTACATAACATACCTCCATTCTTTTAAAGTGACCCTTCCTGCTACTCCGTCCTCCTCCATTTCATCATCATTTTCCATTTGAACAAGTTCTACCTCCCTACTCTCCATCGCCTACCTTTTATTTCGCTCTCGACATCTTGTTTCTGCTCATCTAAGAGAAACCAAGGAATATTTAAGCGTCTGTGACTGATCTATTTCACTTAATAGTATGGTCTCAATATTATATCAATGTTCTCTTATAAATGACTCCAATTTATTTTGTTTATGGCAGCATAGTGCGCCATTGTGTGTAAACGCTGCATTCTCATATGTCAGTGGACAAATGTATACAGTACATCCCCAACTTACAAACACTTGGAGTTTCAAACTTTCACAGGTGTACTGTACAACATTCATAGGGGTGCTGTAGAAGACTCACTTTGTTGGCTTATGAATGATTTCAATTTATAAACATTCTTCTGGGACAGAACTCATTCATAATTCTGGAACTTACTGTAGGATACTCCCAAGATTTAGCAATTATGAATTGTGCTGCTGCAAACATAGGCATGGATGAGTCATTGTGATGTGATGCCTTTAACTCTTTAGGGAAGGTAATTGGAATGGGCAAAGGTGTGTTTAAATAGTGTGTTTTATGGCCCTAGAATTACAGGGCTAAAAATATATCTTTAGGGAGAGAAACGCTTGGAGGAGAGCCGAGAGAAATCCTCCAGTCACTACAGATCTTCATTAACTCAAGGAAGTTGTATTCTAAAGACTGAGTACAGAGCTGTAGGGATCAGGATGATTTTCAAGTTACAGAAAATGGATGGTGGTAAAAGGAATAAGAGTTGAGGATGTACTGTATACATTTGTCCACTGACAGATGAGAATGCAGTGTTTACACACAATGGCGCACTATGCTGCCATAAACAAAGATAAATTTGAGTCATTTATAAGAGAACATTGATATAATATTGAGACCGTACTATTAAGTGAAATAGAATTTCATGTGTGTTGTGTGTGTGTGTGTGTGTGTGTGTGTGTGTGTGTATGCAATTCTGTAAGAATTTCCACAGTGCTTGTACTGGTGTATACTCCCACCAACAATGTAAAGGCTTCCTTTACCCTGCAGCGTTACCAGCATTTGTTATTACCTGATTTCTTGATGACAGTCATTCTTTCTGGAGTAAGATGGACTCTTAGGGCTGTTTTTATATGCATTTCTCTGATACCTAGTGACATTGAATATTTTTATGAATATATTGGCTATTTGCACTTCTGAGAAGTGTTTATTCATCTTAGTTCATTTTTTGATTGGATATTTTTTGGGGGGGATTAATTTTCTGAGTTCTTCATCTAGATTAGCTCTCTGACTAGGAACAATGTGCTTTCCCATTCTGTGGGGCTCTTCACTCTATTGGTTGTTTCTCTTGCTTCTGTTGCTATTCAAAGACTTTGTAATTTGATATAATTCAATTTTTTGATTCTTGGTATTATTTTTATGCTATTAGGTTCTGTTCAGATAGTCCTTGCCTAACCTGTGACTTCAAGAGCCTCACCTAATTTATCTTTCAGCAGATTGTTTCTGTTTTAATATGTAGAAATTTGATTGATTTTGATTTTACTTTAGTTGTTGGGGTGAAATATATGGATCTAGACTCAGTGTTCTGCATGTGGAAATCAATCACTCCAGCACCATTTACTAAAGAGGCCATCTTTCCTCTAGTGTATGTTTTCCACCTCTTTGTCAAATAACAAATAGCTAAATGTGCCGGAAGGTGTTTCTGCATTCTCCATTCTGTTCCATTGATCCACATGTCTATTTTTATGCCAGTACCATGCCATTTATATCACTGTAGTTTTGTAATATGCATGTAACTTGAAATCCAGGATTATGTTGCCTCCTTATTTGTTCTTGTTGTCTAGGATAGCTTTTGCTCTTCTGAGTCTTTTCTGACTTCATACAAATTTTAGAATGTTCTCTAGTTTTATGAGGAGTGCCATTGGTATTTTAACTGGGATTGCCTTAGACCTATACATCAGTTTTAGAAGTATGGCCTTTTTGACTAGATTGGTTTTGTCTATCCATTATCTTTCCATTCTCTGATGTCCTCTTCATTCTCATTTGTCAGAGTTGAGTAATATAATGCATTTCATTGTAATGGTCATTCTCTTCCTTGATTAAATTAATTCCTAATTAATATTTTTTATGCTATTGTGAATGGTATTGTTTTCCTAAGATTTTTTTCTCAGTGAGTTCATCATTGGTGTACAGGAACATTATTGATTTTTGTATTTTGCGACATTGCTGAATTTGTTTCTTAATTCTGGAGTCTTTTGGTGGGATAATTTTCATTCTTCTGTGGTGAGATTTTTTTCATTCTTCTATGTAGATGATCATGCCAGCATGAAATAATGATAATTTGACTTGTTCCTTTTTAAAAACACTCCTTTTATTCTTTCTCTTCCTGATTGTGCTGGCCAATATTTCAGGAATTATATTGAAGAGGAGTGATGATTGTAGACATCCTTGTCTTGTTCTTGCTTATAGAGGAGAAGACTTCACTTTTTTCCCATTTAATATGCTGCTGTTAATCAACTTTTCATAAATGGATTTTATCACATTTAGATAAGGTCCTTACATAAATATTTTATTCCAGGTTATTATCATAAAATGATGTTAGATTTTGTCAAAAGTTTTTCTGCTTCTGTTGAGATGATAGTTTAATGTTTGTCCTTGCTTCTATTTATGTGATGCATTACATTTATTGATTTGTGCATACTAAGCAATCCTTGCATCCCTGGAATGAAGTATACTTGGCCATAACATATGATCTTTTTGATTATATATTTCATTCTGTTTGCCAGTAACTGGTTGATGATTTTTCCTTAACTTTATTGGTACAATTTAGATATACATAATGATCATGTTCACTATAGGAAATTTGTACCTGTATATAATATGTCTTGGTTCCACTTTTTCCCCCAGCCTCATTGCTTCATCCCCTCTTCCCCTACTTATTTGTAAATAAAGCTGTTTTGCATTTATCCTTCTTTTATCATTTTTTCCTTTTTCCTTCCTTTTCTCTCTCCTCCTTCCTTTTCCTCTTTCCTTTTGAACAATATCTTCCAATTTCACAATATCTATTATAAATTTTGAACCTTATTTACTCTTTCATTTTCTTATACCAGAGGAAAATATTTATACATGTCCCATTTATTTCACTTAAAAGTATAGTCTCAAGGTACATCCAATTACTGAGAAATGTTTCAAGTTTATCCTTCTTTATGACTGATTAGTTCTCCATTGTATAAAGAAACTATATCCTTTTATTATCCATTCCTCAGTTAATGAGCATTTGTGTTGTTTCCAAAATTTAGCTGTTACAAACTGTGCTACTATAAACATGGGTGCACATGTATCATTGTGGTGTGATGTTTTTAATTCTTCTGGGAAGATGCCCAGAAGCAGAATATCTGGGTCAAATTTAGATCTTTGATCTGTTTTGATTTAGGTTTAGTGCATGGTCTAGTTTTTGTCTTTGGCATGTGGAAAGCTAATCTGAGGAACTATTTTTAAGGCAACAATATGCAATGTAATAACCATTGTTAATTTCCTACTGTTTTGAAATTCATTTCATTACTTTTATTGTTTTCTTCTCTTTAAAATAAAAGTGTTTCTTCAGTGAAAAAAATAGAGAAGCTATCTTTCTTCCAGTGAATGTGTTTGGCCTCTTTGTCAAAGATAAGGTGGCTGAGTGTGTTTAGAGTTGTTTCTGCATTTTCTAACCTGTTCCATTGATTCTTAGGTCTGTTTCTTTGCCAGTACCATGGCTGTTTTTATCACAGTAGCTTTATTGTATATTTTAAAATTAGGAATTGTGATGCTCTGCTATGCCTTTGTTGCTCAGAATTGTTTTTACTATTCTAGGTCTCTTTTGGTTTCAAAATAATTTTAGGGATGCTTTCTCTAGTTCTGTGTGATAAGCTAGTGGTATTTTGGTTAGAATTGCATTAAATCTATATAACAATTTTGGTAATATGTGCATTTTCACTGTAATGGTTCTTATTCCTGAGCAAGAGATGTCTTTTCATTTTTTGATATCCTCTTCAATCTCCTTTCTCAGAGTACTATGGTTTTCAGTGTATAGATCTTTTACTTCCTTTGTTAGATTGATTCCAAAATTTTTCATACTTTTGCATGCTATTGTGAAAAGTATTCTTTTTCCCTCAATCTGATGAAAGTAAGTTCTTTCTCAGTAAGTTTATTATTTGTGTACAGGAATGCTATCAATTTTTTAGTATTGACTCTATATCCAATTACACTACTGAATTTGTTTATTAAAACTGCAAGTCTTTTGGTGGAGTTTTTGGAGTCTTCTATGTAGAATATCATGTCATCTGCAAAATATGATCACTTAAATTCTTCCTTTCCTATCCTTATCACTTTTACTTCTTCCTTTGTCTAATTGTGTTGGCTAAGTTTTCTAGAACTATATTGAATAGGAATGGTGATAGTGGGCATCCTTACCTTGATTCTGATTTTAGAGTTGAGGCTTTCAGGTTTTGACCATTTAGTATGATGTTGAATGTTTGTTCATCATACATGACTTTCATCAGATTGAGGGAAAGACTACCTATTCTCATTTTTTGTAGGTTTATTTTTATCATAAATGAGAGTTAGAATTTGTCAAAAGCTTTTACTGCATCTACTGAGATGTTCATGCAATTTTTGTCCTTGGATCTGTTAAAATGGTGCTTTATATTTATTGATTTGCATATATTGAGCCATCCCTGCATCAAGGGGTTGATCATACTTGAGCAAGGTGTATATTGTCTTCTTAATGATTTGCTGCATTGTGTTTGCCAGTATTTTACTGAGGATTTTTGAGTGTATATTTATTAAGGAGATTGGTCTGTAGTTCTCTTTTTTGGAGTAGATTCTTCTCTGGTTTTGGTATCAGGGTAAAACTTGCTTCCAGGAATGATTTGGGGAGTATTGCTTTCTTTTCAATTTCATTAAATAGTTTCAGCATTAGTGACATTGGATCCTTTCTGAATTTTTTATATAATTCAACAGTGAGTCCATCAGCACCTGGTCTTTTCTTCATTGGTAAGCTTTCAATTACATTTCCAACTTCACTGATTATTATTCGGTTATATAGAATTTTTATATCTTCTTGATTCACTTTTGGCAATTCACATGTATCTTGGAATCTGCCCATTTCTTCTGTGTTCTCCATCTTACCAGAGTACAGGTTCTTGAAGTAGGTGTTGATGATCTTCTGGATTTCCACAGGGTCCCTTGTGATTTCACCTTTTACAATCCTAACTGCATGAATTTCCTTCTTTTTTTTCCTCTTTTTGATTAGGCTGGCTAAGGATTTGTGTTTTATAGACATTGATGATTCTTGGTCTTTGTATCTATCCCAAAGATCTATTTTCCCAATTTATTAAGGATGATAAGTTGCCATCTATTTGGCTCAGTACTAGTCCTTTGTTACTAGATTATGGTGATGTTCATGACACCAGTTTGTCACAGTGTTGTACAAGGAAGAAAAACTGACTATAACAGGTATGACATCCTGGCTAAAGTAGTACAGTTAAAAATAACAATAACATCAAGCATAGTCTAGCTACTGACAAACTGTGGTAACTATTAAATGGATAACTTTAACCACAGAAGCAAATTCTAGTTATATCATAAAACCCAACACAACTTATTGGCAATGAATTTCCCCTTAGTAGAGTGATTTTTAACCCATTGGATGGACTTAAGAGAGGTATGGGACAAAACAGAGAGTTGACTGAGGACAAATACAGTAGTAGCAAGGCTAGAGAACAAAGGATGATCACCCAAGTTTTGGGAAACTGTAGAAAAACACAGGAGAGAAAGAATGAAAGAAAGAGCAAGTATAACAATATGCACTACATTACTCTCCTACTAGCCTGTTTTGAAACCCTGTTTTATTGTTATTTTTACTATTTTCTATTTAAAATAAGAAAAGAATATCAAAGCATACCTGAAATAGAAGTGACAATATTCAACCACATGAAAATATCATAAAATTAAGAGAAGTAGTTGAGGAAAGAGAGAAAGAAGAGAAATAGAAGAAAACAAAAAGAAATGTAAGAAGCCTGTATTGAAAAACAGGAAAAACAAAAACAACCAAAAAACCCAACCAGACAGAAACAGGAAAACCAATCAAAGAAAAAGAAAAATAACATTCCTCTTGTATCCAGTTCTGTGGTAGTGTCTATACTGAATCCCAGAAACGTTCTGTAATCCCGCCAAGTTTGTGGTAGGATTTGTGTTGGGTGTGGGGCTGATCTTGGCCTCTGTATGTGGGAGTTTGGACTGATCTGAAGCTGACAATGTTCTGGATGTCCACATCTTATTGTGATTGTCTCTATGGTGCTTTCCCACTTGCTGTGGTGCCACCAGGTAGGGAAAGCCCAAGGTTGCTCCCAGGTCTGTGTACATTTGGCTCCTTCCAGACCCCGCACAACTTCCTGGTTGTTGGGCGGGGGCGTGCCCTCATCCCGCTGCAGACCAGTGCTGTTTACCTGCTTATGTTGTTGGGCCAAGGCCGCTCTTCTGGTCTCAGACCCGGGGTTACACTTCCATTTATTTGTATTTAGGGTTGAGATTGTCTTTTTATAGCCACCAGAGTGGAGCCTCGGTGATCCCAGCTCCTATCTCTCAGCAGAATTTCCCGGAGTCTGCTTCCCATCTGCCAGCAGTCTACTGGACTGGATTTTCCCTCATTCCTCTCCAGGACTTTGGCCGTGAAGCCACCTGGGAATGCTCTGCTGCTGGAGCTCCCCGACAAACTCTTTGAAAGAAAATGGTGGTCCCTTGGGAAACAGTGTGTCCTGTTCTTAACTGCTGCTTCAGACCTTCCCCGGTGGCCAGGCTGGAGTCCCACCTGTGTGGTTGGGCTCTTGTAGAGGATTTTTATATCTATATTCATTATATAAATTAGTGTATTGTTCTCTTTTTAGGATAGATTTTTGTCTGGTTCCCAGGAATGACTTTGGGAGTATTCCTTCCCTTTCAAATTCATTAAAGAGTTTGAGCAGTATTGTTACTAGATCTTCCTAGATGGTCTTATAAAATTTGGCATTGACTACATCAGGACCTGGACTTTCTTTAGTTGGCAGGATTATTTTTATTACTGCTTTAATGTCATTGCCTGTTACTGGGTTATTCAAGTTTTTTAAATGTCTTTTTGGTTCAGTTTCATTAATTCATATATATCTAGGAATCTATCAGTTTCTTCTGAAATTTCTAATTTATTGGCATACAGGTTTGCAAAGTACCTACTAATAATCTTCTGTAGTTTAGCAGTGTTCCTGGTGAGTTCACTTTTAAAAATTACTAATTGTATTTTCTTTCCTTTTTATGGTAGCATTGGCTAAGGGTTTGTCTGTTTTATTTATTCTTCAGAAGAAGCAGCTCTTTGATTCACTGATTCTATGTATTTTTTTTAGTCTCCACTTCACTGATGTCTGCTCTGATGGATATATTCCTTCCTGTCCTAGCTTTAGCTTTGGGCTTCTCTTAGACTTTGATGTGCATCATTAGTCTATTCATCTGGGCTCACTGTTTCTCTGCCATGGACATTTACAGCTATAACCTCCACTTTTAGGACTGCCTGAAAAGCAAATAAACTTGTCTGAAAATAAATGACAATATATGATGAAACTACATATGCATTTATCTCTAACTCACAAATCTAACTTCTAGGAATATTTGCTAAAGGCACATCATGTAATACAAACAAACATGGATACAAACTTTTTCATTGCAGCAATATTGGTAATAGTATGATACAGGAAACAACCTGAATGCCCATGTCAGAAAGTAGCTGAATAAACAGTATACTCACACAAGAAATCCCTAGGCCATGTCAAAACGAACAAGATGAGTCCCAGTGAATATATTTGGGATGACTTCTAAGATATATAATACAACGAAAGAGACAAAGTGTAAGAAGATCTGTAGAATGTTATCATTCAAAAGAGAAACAAAAGGATATGATCAAATACATATTCATCTAGTCATTTGTGTAAATAAAATAGAAGGAAATGTCTGATATGAAATACACTGTATAAATGAAGGTGGACTGGAAAAGTGATGGAAAGGAATTGGAAATGGAGAAAGATTACTAGGAAAGAGGACAGACTGATAACTCTCAAAGCATAACTTCTTTGCATAATTTTACCTTTTAGAAATATTCTAACATGTGCCCTAGAAAATAAATAATTAAAATTAATCAGGCTATATGGGAAATCTCAAATGGAATTGAAGCAGTGGCCAATTATCCGAAATGTATTGTAAATTCAATATTTTAATACTGTATTAATTTTAATACTGTATTTAATACTGTATTGCAAATTAGTAACATAACCACATTAAAGGAGATACAGCAAGCAAGACATAAGTAATTTTAGAAAACTATCTTTTGACTGAAAACTATAGGTCAAAGACAGAAAACTGAAATATTATAGTATAGTTGTAAGTCTCTTATACACAGTGATATGTGTTACCAATTTCTAATTACTTTGTATGTATTTGTGAATAACTGTGGATATATTCTAGATAAATGAACAAGGTTTCCCATTGATGGAGAAAGAATGTAAGAAAGCAGAAAATGCTGGAATAAAATGTGTAGTATAGGATTGCAATAAAACTATCAGTAAATACTATTTTCATATATATACATATATCCAGACTGATAGAAAGGTGCACTATGTACATGTGTGTACACACGTACCTCAAGTTACTTAATTTTATTTTATACCCTTGTCTGTTGAAAGGCCTCAGGAACAGTGACAACACCTATAGTCTAGCTACTGAGAAACAGCATTCTCCAGTATAGGAACCGGACTCCTCAGACTAGAAATTAGTCTAGAACTAGTGCAAGAAGAGTAAAAAGATAGCCTAAAATGCGTGGTAATGTCAAAACATAAGGAAGTGCTTAAAAACACGAAGAGAAACTGGATCACTTGTACATTACTGCTGGAAATTGAGACTGTACAGCCGCTCTGGAAAACAGCTTGTCAGTTGTTTTAATATAAAACTAAATACTCAATTATCACAGGACCCAGAAGTTATACGCTGACATTTAGTCAAGAAAAATGAGCTCTCGTATCTCTATAAAAACATGTAAATGCATGTTCATAGCAGCTTCAGTGATAATGTCCCCAAAATGAAAACTATTCAGATGTGCCTCTGCGGGTGAATGATTAAATAATCTTTGAAAATCTATAGTAAGGAATACTACTCAGGATGAACTGTTGGTACATACAACAAATTAGATTAACCCCCAGGGAATTATACCAAGTGAAAAAGTTTACATGCTCTGAGTATGTATAAAATTTTTAAAATGACAATGTTTTAGAATTGGATAAAGGAATTTAGATGGACCCAAAGAGCTAAAACAATCTTAAAACATAAGATCAAGGCTAGAATACTCACAATTTCAAAACTTACTACAAAACCACAGTAATTAAACCAGTGTGGCGCGAGCATACATCTATATGTTAATCAATTTGATGCAGTAGAGCTTTCAGAAATATACTGAAACACAACTGATTATTGACAAGGGTCCCAAGTCCAAACAGGGCGGGGACTGCTAGGTTCCTGTGTGCATAAATACCTCACAAAAATACAAAAATTAGCTCAAATTTGACTAATGATCTAATTATTAGAGTTACAACTACCAAATTTTTATAAGAGAACATGGGAGTTCATCTTCATGACTTTGGAATTGGCAATGAGTTTTAGCATAAGATACTAAAACATAAGCAGCACAAGAAAACCAGATAAACTGCACTGCATTAAAATAAAAAATCTTTTGTGCATCAAAGGGCATCATGTTAACGTGTTTCATGATTGTTTTTAGCTCTTTAGGGCCAATTTCAATTGCATGTATATATGAGGATTAATTTTTCCATTTCTGAAGTGAGGCACTTGGAATTTTGATCAAAATTATATAATCTGTAGATAGCTTTGGGTATATTGAACACATATATTCCAGAAAACAAAATTAACTAGGCTACATGGGGAACTTCAAATGGAATGTATATGATATCTTTTCACTGATTTAGAACCTGTTTAGTAAATTAAAAGGCAACTTACAGAATGAAAGAAAATATTTCTAGATCATGTACCATCTGATAAGGGTTTAAAATCTAGAATACATAAGAAATTCTTGCAACTGAACAACACAAAGACAAGCCGATGAAAAACTTTACAGAAGACTTGAAGAGACAGTTCCCTAAAGAAAATATATTACTGGCTAGTAAGAATATGAAAAGATGGGAAAATGCAAAACAGAACTAGTAAGGTACCACTTCACATCACCAGAGTATATATAGTACTGTTTAAAGAAGTTTTTTGGCAAGCATTTGGAGAAATTGGAATCCTGATACATTGCCCCTGGGAATGTATAATGGTACAGGTGATATGCAAAATAGTTTGGCGATTCCCAAACAAACAATAAAAAGCATCACTAACCCTCCAAAAAAAAATCTCATGAAATTGCCATATAAGACTGTGATTCTGGAATAGGGATATAACTCAGTGGCACAGCACCTGCCTGGCAAGTGCAAGGTCCTGAATTCAATTCCTAGTACAAAAAAAAAAAAAAGAAAGAAAGATTGTAATTCCTAGTTATATACCTAATATAATTCAAAATAGAAAATTGAATAGATTCTTGTGTACACATATTCATTACAGTACTATTTACAATATCCAAAAGGTGAAAGCAACTCAAGTGTCCACTAATAGATGAAAGGTTAAACAAAATTTGATATATACGTACAGTGGAATACATCTAAACCATAAAAAGGGATGAAATAGTCATGCGTGCTATTATGCAGATAAACTTTGCATACACATACTATGTAACATAAGCCAGACACAAAAGGACAGATAGTATATGAATCCAGTTATACAAAATATCTAGAATAGGCAAGTTCATAGAAACATAAGGAATATTAGACTTGTTTAATAAACAAGTCTAACATTATAAGTTACCAGTGGCTGGAAGAGGGTAAGACAGGGTGTCATGTTTAATGATTATGGATTTTCTGGCTCATAAATTTTGGAAACTGGTGGTTATTGTACAACACTGTGAATGTTATTAATGCCACTGAATTGTACCTTTAAGATAATCAAAATACCTACTTATCCATATATAATGCATTTGTGCATATACACATATGTATGCAAGAAGTTTTATAGTGAGTAAAAATCTGAAATAAACATTTTGCTAAGGAGGACATAAGAGTAGTTATTAAACTCAGGAAAAAATTTAATGTCACTGAATCAACAGGTAAGTGCAAATTAAAACTATAATTTGAAACCTTTTTGCACTTAGCAGAGGCTCAAAGTAAAAGCCTGACAAGAGCAAATGTGGACAGGGATGTGGAGCTACTAAAACTTCAAAGCACTGTGGGAAATGTGGAAAGGTGCAATAGCTTCATGGAATTATTTTCTATGTTCTGATAACGTTAAATGTACATTTATTCCATAACAGTAATTCTATTCATATAAATGTAACAGAGAAAGTAAAGCATATTTCCTCAGTATGACTTTTACAAAAAATGTTGTTGGCAGTTTTTCATAATGATAAAAACCTGAAAAGAACATAAATATGCAGCAAAGAGAGAAAGGATAAACAAATGGTGTTAGCAATATATTCATCCACATAAGTCAACTGAGCCAAACGTCGAATTACTGATACGCATAAAGCGTGGCTAAATCTCATGAATATTTTTTGCGTGAAACAATGAAGACATAAAAGAGCACACTTCGTATTATCCCAATTATATGCAGTTCTAGAGCTGGTAAGACTAGTGTTATTGTAGTTAGCTGAAGAGTATTTCAATGTGGAGAAATTTGGCTGAAATTGTTCTAAGATTTTCTGGATGATGGAAATGTTTTATGTCTTCCTGTTCTTAGTCATTATATGTATATACATGATTGTTAAAACACTGCAAAGAACACTTCATATATATACATTTTTATTGTTTGTACATTATAGCCATAACCATAAATTTGACCTTGTGAGTGTATATATTCACTTTAAAAATAGGGAGTGTGGCTCTAAAATTTTTAAAGTTTCTCAGAAACATGGTTCAACTATTGGCCCCCTTGACTGTTTTTTGTTTGAAGTGAGCTATATATAAATTTTATTTTTATCAATAGGATCATCATTTTCAGGGTTTATTTTTAGAAATTAATGCAAAGTCCATAAAGAACTCTTTCCTTTCACAGAATGATTTCTCATTTACATCTGCTTAAGAATTATCAATCATTAGTTTAAGTACCTCAGTATTTTTTTTAGATCATTTGGTATAGACTATGGTAATAAAGAGAAAGATAAGATATTAATTTGGCTTCCTTAAAAAGCCATGGCAGTTCTTCATTTCTAGGATGAGGTGGTTCAGTTTCCATGTTAAAAAAATACATGGGGTTGGGGCTGGGGATATAGCTCAGTGGAATAAGTGCTTGCCTGGCAAGCACAAGGTCCTGAGTTTGATCCCTAGTACCGCAAAAAAAAAAAAAAAAAAAAAAAAATTACATGGGGTTGAGGTGATTGCATTCTGTATTCTTCTAATTTATTGGCAAGACAAACTCTTAACTAAGATCATTACCTTCAGCTGTGACTGAAATGTGACTCCAAGAGTCACCACTGTAACTTGTGAAAGCGCTTATTTTGGAGAAATTTACTTCTGCCACTGGGATAGGGAGTTGGTTACTGCAGATAATTGTTCACGCTCACATATCTAGATCTTCACTAGCCTCTATAAACTGGCGATAATTCAACTTGAGCAAGACATGTAAAGTGATAAGGAAAACAAAGTAGTAGAAAATCAAATGTGCAAATAATTAACAATGCACAACCATACATGATTAAATGAAAAATGAATGCATTATCTAGACAATAAAGGACTTTGGAGAGTAAGGAAGAGAGACCCCTGGGAATTAGGACTAAGTTTTCTCATTTTTTGAAAGTAATGTTGTGTGGGGGGTTGGCAGTGGGAGTGGTGGGGGAAGCTGTACGATATTCTATGCATACTCAGTTCACGAAACAACGGACTCCCTGGATCTGCAATATTTCCATTCATTTTTATTGCTTGATAATAGACAAAAATATATCTTATTTATAAGTGGGCAGACTCACTTAGGTTAAATGGCTTACCTAAGCGCACAAAACTTGCAAGGAGGAAACAAAATTTTAACTCAAATCTGCTTGACTACAAAATTATAATCATTATATATGACTCTTTGAAGTTGCCCAATTTTAGTACCTAGGGCCCGTGATGTTCTGCATTCTCAGGGAGAATAAAAAAGGCCATCGAGGAAATCCAAGGGCGATGTAATTACCGGGAGTCACTGACGGGTTCAATGCCGGCGTACTGCTCGTGCTTGCTGCGTTCCTTGTGGTTGTGTTGCACCGAGAGTAACTAAGGGGAGCCACCACTTTCATTCTCTCTCCCTATCATTCCCAAGACAGCATGGAACCCCAGGAGATTAATGGTAGGAACACGTGACTTACTCCTAGGGTCATAGGCCCTAACGTAAGACCAGACATTGTAGTTGCCTCAGAAATGACCTCACAGGACCCAGAACAAATGAGGGCCAAGCTATCAAATTGGTTTCGATCAGTATATCCACATCTGAAACAGCATTTTAGAGGTATGTTAAAGTTAGCTTCTAAATCTAGTCTCATTAGTTGGCTGTTAAATTTTCAAGACTTTTGTGAGCTAGTCATTGTTGAAAATTATATGAGTTTATAATTCAATATGCTATATGAAATAAAGAAATATAAATTAATCATTTCCTAGTCACTTTCTTATCTTTTATGCATGGTCCTAATGTTATCTACATCCACTGAATCTCTGTAGTACAAATAATGCTGTGGTACTGTACATCTTTCCTGAGCTTTGTATTGAATAATGGTATGATGGTAGTTTGAAATCATCCATGGTGGTGTTCAGACCATGGAAATTGGCAAACACTATAAATCAGGTGTGATTTCATTGATGGTGGTGACGGTGGCGATTTCCTAGATCTCAAAAAATGATAGGAAAATGTTAATTATGGAGATTAAACTTGAAACTATGCCAACTATGGTTGTTATAACTGCTTGTAAGTAACTGTCAGTAAATAAGTAAAAAAACTCATTGAGAAAATGTTCTTCCAGTATTCAAAGCTATTATTCAAATCACCACTCACTCATATCATTGAGATACAAGTAATGTCTAAACATAATCATTTATTTCACTTTCATCTTACTTATCAACATTAATAACAGGTCAACCAATATCCATGTGAAAAGTCCACTTGTTTTGATCCAGCAATCTCACTACTGAGTATAGAGTCAAAGGAAATGAAATCAATCTACTAAGGAGATACCTGCATTTTTTTGTTGATTGTAGAAATATTCATAATAGCCAAGTTAAGATTCAATTTAAGTGCCTGTCATTGGATGAATAGATAAAGAAAATAAGGTCTATGTACACACAGTGAAATAATAATAGCTAAACTTAGGAAAGAAGGAATGCCTATCATTTGCAAAAACATGGATGAGCCTAGGGGACCTTGTCTTACATAAAAAAAAAGTCAGACATGTAAAGATATATGCCACATGATCTGACCCATGTGAGATCTAAAACAAGTTTAGTTCATAGAAGTAGAAAGTAAAAAGTAGGGCGTTTTTAGGGGCTGCAGATTATGTAAAAAGACACCGGACAGAGAATCTCTGGGAAGAATGAAGGATCGTCGGAAGAGGTGACCTAAAACAATACCCCACATCACCTTACAAAACAGTCTCAACACATTATGGCAAAATGTATGCTACTATAGCAGGCATCACTACCACTGTGGCCTTTTAACTAATAATATATGTACTTCTAGCTTTTAGAGTTCTCCACAAATTTCCCTCTTTGAAGTCCAGAGTGGATCTCAGATTAGTGGAGCTGAATCACAGACTATATTTCATGGTCTGAGTGAATTGAGAGAACCAGGCAACTTGAATTCGGTAAAGGAAGACAGACTTTACCGAACAACTCTGTATGTTTCCCATACAGAGTTTTGGGGTAAGATATTCATTCAGCACAGGAAGTATTTAGGAATACAAACAATTAAAGGACAAGGGTCAGCTCAGTATTATTTTCAGTTTGACTGAATAAACTCTTATTGGTCTCTTACTGTGTGCTAGGCACTGTGTTGTGTATGAGGGATTTAAATAAATAAGACGGCCATGAGTTGAGGAGCTCCCTGTTAGAAGACCCCTTTTAAAATTGTTAGAATTCAGTATGATCAGCTTTATAAGGTCAGCTTTTAGGAGATCAGCTTTATTTGTAAGGGAGAAAAGGGCATTCCAAGCACATTCCAGCTATAAACCAGCTTGGGGAGAATATAGGGTAGTGAGAAATTAGACCAGAAATGTGCTAACAGAAGAATTTAAAAATAAGGAGACCTCAGAGAACTGCTGAAAGCTTTGGGTGACAGATACAACATGATCAGAATGTGAAACATGAGCACTAAGAAGTTAATAGCTCAATCATGAAAGCAACTTAGAGTTAAGAGCAGAAGCAATCAGGTCAGCAACAAGGCCATTTGCCATATTCCCGACCATATTCCAAAGGGTAATGAAGGTTTGACTTAGGTTAATAGAAGTAAACTGATGACAAAAGTAAAGATGTGCCAGTGAGGTGGCACATTCCTATAACCCCAGCACTCAGGAGGCGGAAGCCGTGGATCACCATGAGTTAGTTCAAGGCCATCCTAGGCTATAAAATGTGTTCAAGGCCAGCCTGAATGACGTAGCCAGAAACTATCTCAGAAAAACAAAACAAAAGAGTAACAGTGCAAGAAGCATTGTGAACTTTAAAGGAATTGGCAACTTCCTGACTTATTGGTTGAGAAAAATTTCTGTTGCTGTTGAATTAGGAGGTCAAACCTGTCTACGAATGCTTCATGCCTCATGCCTACATTTTCTCTAGGCATGCGTGTGCCTTTGTATTTGCGCGTGGGCTCTCCAGAGCCCACTGATGATTCGTGTATAATGGAGCCCCAGTGTTTGCCCCTTGTACAAACATGATGGCCCTGTAAACTCCGGGGCAGTTGTTCTCTATTAAGTCACAACACTTTTATGGAGTAGAATAATTGTTTGCTTAGCCACTGGGCTCACAAAGAGCAGTTCCACCGTGCTTTCTGCAAGGTTACTTTCACCACATTATGGCCTGACCTGGAGTGTATACCCAGGTAGATCCTGTGAAAATCTGTAGGGGCTCTTCCTTGTCAGCTCCTGCTATCCTAGAGTTCTGTGATGAACTTCTTTTATATTATAGTTGATAATGGCTCATCTCTTCTGAAACCTAAATGGTATATCCTCTGATAGGTGGACTGAATTATCACACAGTTTCATTGGGATTCAGTGGATAATAACTGATAATAATAGGCAGTTCTGTGGTTTTAAGTGCTTGTTTTGAAAGCAACATTGTAAGTCTTTACATAGCTAAACAACTGCCTTCATGATAGGAAAATGTTCTAGACAGAGTGTTCAACTGCTTCTTGGCCTTTGGCTAAGATAAAGCAAAGAGGGAGTGTTCACTGACCTGGGAGAAAACACAGTGAAGAATAAACCCATGACAAACTGTGTCTGCACAAAAGGTAAAAATTTGAGCTCCAAAATGGGCAATTATTATGAATCAGAATAAATAAACCTTTGTTGTAAACCATTAGAATTAGCTATGGGCATCTATTCTGAGTAAAAACTTAACATAGTCATGGGTGGAGAGATTTTGTTTTTCTTCCATAGATGAAAACCAGTTATTTTCTTGTTCACTGCAGATATTAAGCCCATGAAGTTTAACATAAATACAATCCTTTCATGTCATGTCAGGCTTCACTAAATCAATCTCTATAATTTACCTTATTTTCTTTATACTGTAAGTATTGAAGGATATAGTATTCTTACAAAATTGAATATTCTTCAGATTGGAAGTCACATATAACCTATGCAAGTAAACTTAGCCTGGTAATTTGGCTTGACCTGTGATCAGAGGAGGCAGTGACGAACAGATTGTCAAACCAGTCTCAGTAGGAAGACCAAGAAGGAACTGACAGATAATTGCACCAGTGTTAAGGGAGTTTTAAATGCACAGCACTTCAGACATAGTAGTAATTGCAATTAAACCAAGTTCTGGAACAGAAGGATTTCTTACTGAGGATTTTTCTGGAATAAAGAATACACCACAATGACAACTACAGTGAGTAGCTATGATTCCGTGGTTAGATGAATGATTTTGTCACTGTATCTATCGGGCTAACCTCTAAGTGTCAGAAATCTGCCTCGAGCACACAAGGATAGCCAAAACTGGTAAATTAACAGCAAGAGTACTTGCATTTAGAGAAAACTGTGCAACAACATCGTGTTGTAGTTCTGAAATTGTTTTGGCTTCTTTACCGAATTCTGCTACTTCATGAATTTGGCTTCCAGTTGTCACAGCACATTTATCAAAGAGTCCATTCTTTCTGTACTGTTTTCCACCAGACAGAATGTCATATATCAAGTTCCCATTTATATGTACAGTGTTCCTCTTTCTTTCTTCCCCCTGGAAGTGTTGTATAAGACTAAACTTTTCTGTTTCTTAAGATAGGTAGAACAGATGTATAAAGCTGTCTAAGCTGGATGTTTTTTTTTGTTGGCAGAGTGACAACTACTTGTTAAATGTCTGTGATAGTTATAGGTTTTCTGATGCTAATAAATTTTGACACCTTAATAAATTTTGATAAATTTCCTTTGAGTTTTAACTTTTTATCTCTCTTGTTGCATGCTTTTTGAATTCACATTACTCTTCTAGTTCTTTATGCCTCTCTTTGTTTTTGAAACTGTCCACTGTGTTTTGTAATTTAAAAATATGTATTAAATTGTAAGATATACTTATTGCTTTAATCCTTTATTTCATGCTAATATAAGCATTTAGTTTTAAATTTCCTGGTAGTTACTCCTTCAGCTACTATGTGTTAATTCTAATTCAAAGATGCCTTTCAACTTCCTGTGTGATTCTCCTCCAACCTACAGTTTCCTCTCTGATCACAACCCAATCAAATAAGAAATTAGCATCACAGTAAAATTGAATAAACTCTCAAATAATTGGAGAATTAAACAACACACTGCTAAATAACCTGTGAGTTAGTCAGGGATGTACACGTGGCAATATTCTGCCTCTAGCTCACAATTATAATTGTGTAGCCTTTTCAATTTGTGGAGACTTGTGTCTTAGAATATTGCCATGTGTATTTGGAAAGAATGTGTATTGTGCCACTGGTGAATACAGAAGTGTAAAAATAATTAGGTGATGTTAATTTATAGTGCCTTTCATTTCTTCCTCCTTGATTTTATGTATAGGCACTTTGAATTATATTATTTTAATTGCTGAATTGTGTAATTCTTTCATAGCTAACTTTGGGCATCAGATATTTTGAGATTTTATACTAGGTGCATACACATTAACAATTGTTATGTCTTCCTGCTGTTAGCAAACATCATTATGAAACATCTTTCTCTGTCTCTGGATATATTTCTTGTCTTAAAAATCTTTTGTCTGGTGTTAATTTGGCTAGTCTAATTTTCTTATGCTTACTCATTTGTATGGTTTACCTTTAACCATCTTTGCATTTTTAAATATACTGGTAGAATTTAAAGTGTACATGTTATAGAAATACAGCTGTTTCTTACTTTTTATCCAGTCAGACTATGTTTATCTTTTGACATGCATTCATGTATCTATTCGTATTTAATGTGTTTTTCATTTAGTTGTGCTTTCACCTGCAGTTCTGTAGTCTATTTTTAATGTATCTCATACCACTTTTTCATCATTTCCTACTTGTATGATTCTTTTGTGTTTAAAGTTTGTTAGTAGGCCCTTTTCTGTTTATTTGTTTTGGCTATATTTTTGAAGGTCATTTTCTTAGTGGTTGTTCCAGGGGTTACAATGTGCATATGTAACCTATGACAATCTACTTCTGGTAAATATTGCTTTAATTTTGATAAAATGTAGCAACTTCTCTACAATGTAACTCCATTTTCTCCCCTCTCTTGTGCACCCACTTTCATGTAGATTATGTCTGTATATGTTGTAAATCTAATGATAAAAGTGTATTAATGAGATTAGAGGATAAAAATATTCTTTTCCTATGAGAGTGATCACAGTTTCCTCTTTCCATGCCTTATAATTTTTTGATTTATGGTTGAGAACAGAACATTTTAGATAAAGCATTGTAGCAACTCTGGATTTTGATTTATATTTCATATACAATTTCTAGTGGTTTTTATTTCTTCACATACACTGGAATTCCTCTTTTATCTTTTTCTTTTGTCCTGAAGAACTTCCTTTAGTTCTGGAGGGTCAGTTCAGTCAGCAACAAATTCTTCTTTTTGAATCTGTAAATACTTTTACTTAATTTTCATTTTTGGAGACAGTTTTCTAGATATGGAATTCTTACCTGAGCCTTTTAAAATGTCATCCCACTGCCTTTTTGCTTTCATTGTTTCTGATAAGATGTCCATTATTATCAAGTGCATTGTACTTCCCTAAGTGGTAATTCATTCTTCTTTTGCTTTTGAGAATGTTGTCCTTGTCTTTGACATGCAGGAATTTGACTATAACATTTCTAGTTGTGGTTATCATTACGTTTATCCCACTTAGTGTTTGGTGAGACCTTCTTGGGTCAATAGACAAAGTTCCAATTTTCAAACTTCATCAACAGATGAAATTTATTCTCATCAAATTTGTAAAATTTCCATTCATTGTGTTTTCAAATTAATGGTTTCTTCACCTCACAGGGGACCCCTAATACACAGCGCTGCACAGGTTTGAGGCTCCTTCCGTCTTCCCTCCAACCTTTCTCCTGCTGCTCTTTATGTCACATGACTTCTAGTTATCCTTCTTCTTGCATAGTGATTTTTTTCTTTGCCATCTCAACTTTTCTATTGAATCCACCTCCGATATTATTTCAGTGATAGTATTTATCAACTTTAGAATTTCCAGTTTATACTTTATATTGCTCTTTAGCATTCACTATCATCATCATATTTTCTTTTAATTCTTTGAACATATTTATAATATGATTTTTTAGTTCTTTGCCAAAGAGCCAATATTTCAACCATTTAACAACTTAGCATCACTTGTAATAAGTTACCCTCTTCCTTGTCTATGGGTCCTAATTTCTTATTTCTTTCCATGTACCCAATATGCCGACTCTGAATTCTGATTTATTTTTCTAACACTTTAAAACACAGACTTTATGTTTTAGAGCAGCTTTAAATCCACATGAAACTTGAGCGGAAGGTACAGAAATTTTCCATATGTATAACCTCCTCCATTAACGAACATTCACACATGTATAGCCTTCCCTGCCATGAACATTACCCACCAAAGTGGTGCATTTGTTTTAACTGATGAGCCTAAACTGACATATCATTATCATTTAGAGTATTAGTTTACATAAGGCTCACTCTTAGTGTTCTACCAGACAAAGTCGTTTCACTATGGAATCACTTTCACTGTCCAAAATAGTTTCACTGCCCCAGAGAAGTTTTACAATTCTCTGTACAGAAGTAAAAAAAAAAATGACTGGCTTGGGTTTAAATTCAAAAATATATCTTCACTTCAGTGGAGTGTGTGGCATCTGGCACTTATGCTTGGGTTTTAATTCTTAATTTTATGGATTCCTGATTATTTACTGAGCTACTCATAGCCAATAATTTAGACAGTATAGTGAAACCTCAATTGTCAATTTCAATTTGATCCAAATTCTTGTTTGAACACTAAAAATTTTGAAAACTGAACATATTTCTCCCATAAGAAATAATGGAAAACCAAATAATTGATGCAAAGGCCCCAAAATTACAGTCATAAATTTATTTTTCCAGGACTTTAACAAATTTTACAGTGATTTCCTTCTTCAGCTCTATCGTAGGTCTCACTCTATTGTGGGTTCCTCTTGGCTTTACTGCTGGTGTCACTAACTTTCCTTGGAACCATGGTTACAATATCTCATGCAACTAAATAAAATGCAAAATAACAACACAGACATGTGCTAATGTGCTAATAGAAGTACATACAGTTGTCTGGGTGACGGTGACACTTGGACTGAAGGGTCACTCTTTGTGCGCAGGACAAGACGCAGTGAGGGACACACTCTTAGCCTTACAGGTTTTGTTAAAGTCAGGTATTTGGTTCCACGATAGAGCAAAGGTATGGACACCTAGCTGATTTTATGCAAACATTGGTATTTGAGTAATAGAAAGTTTGAACACTGAGTCTTTTGACAACTAAGGTGTCTCAGTTACTTTTCTCATTGCTGAGGCAAAATTCCCAAGGCCCAAAGTTCACAGAGGAAAGGTTTATTTTGCTCACAGTTTGTAGAGTTTTAAGTGTATGGTCGGTGGTTTCCAAGGCAGTGTGGCAGGGCAGCCAAGCACTGCGGAGGAGAAACAGGCCATGCCAGCAGAAAGTAGTAAAGCAAGTAGAAGACCTTCTTTCTACCTCTTTTAGACTCTGTCTAGGCTACTGGGATTAGGGTGCTGTCAAACCAATCAGTGGACTGAGTTAGTAATTATAGATCCTTAATCCCAGTATCACACACTCTAGATTTAACCACCTCTAAAAATCTCCACCTATGACAACATGGTGCTTTGGGGCGATACCTAAACACAAGCTGTAACACAAGGTATCACTGTAATTGTGTTAAAATACTTGCAGCCCATAAATCTCCTACTCACTGTCTGTTGAATTTTATGTGGGCTTAGTGGTGCTCTAAAACTCAATTTTAAAAAAAAGGATTGAACCTAGAGGCTTTATACTGAGCTACAGCCCTAGACCTATTTTTACTATTTTTATTGGAGACAGAATATTGGTGAGTCACTGAGTTGCCCAAGTTGGGCTGGAATTTGCCATCCTCCTGCCTCACCTCCAAGAATGCTGGGATTATAGGCTCATGTAACTAACCTAGCTTCAAATTCAGTATGTTTTTATGTCTCCCTTAGTGTATTCCACTGATAGGCTCTTTCCAGTATCTTTTGCACATGCATGTATTTTCTCATTCAGTGGAGATGTAAAATGCTTGCATAGCCTCTTTATGGCTCTCTCATTCATAGACCCTCCCTGTTAAATTTCTGATTGACCTGCCATTTTCCTTAACCAGAAGCATGAATTTAGGATAGAAAAGATGACTACTTCCTAATTCTTTTCCTGCCAAATTCACTATTTTTGCCTTATATATCTGTCACCCACCTATCTTATCCTTAAGTCAGAATGGTCCACATTTTCAGTAAAGTTTCTGGGTTTCCCAGATTTCTGCTCATTGGTTAAGCCACTGCTCTCATTATTAGCAAGAGTGCACATGGGAGTGATCGGCCAACAGGGCCACAATTTCCCACTGTTCTTAACTGAAGCTATATCTGTTTTTCCAAGAATAAATGCCTCTCAATTTGTTGCCTGTGTTTTGTTCACTTACTGTGTCCTACATTTTTTTTCCAAAAATTTTATATAGCATTATATTTCTTACATTTTGGAGAGTGTTCACCTGGACATAGCTAGAAGCTCTCATATTTCCTAATTCTTGGAACTCTCTTATAGAGCAGTTTTAATGAAATTATTCCTTTGTAGGTTAATTACAAATCACTTCTGTTTTTATGTGCTGTGTAAATACTGTGACTTTCCAAAGGGTCAGTTCTCAGCATTCTTCTCTTCTCAGAAAGCTCAAATGCCTGATGGTTTGTGCAAAGGAAGGGTTGGGTAGGGCCACAGAGCTACAGCTGGTTGGATCGGGTGAGGAACACGGAGTAAGAAAGATGGCTAGGTCAGAAAGAAGATGGTGGCTTAGAGAACACTGGGGCAGGAAAGAGACTCAGAGTGGTCTCTTACCTGGTGCTCTATGCTCAGCATCAGTGACAGTATAAGGTCTAGAATAAAAAAAGACCTCAGCATGATGAGCTTCAGTGGTTCAGTGACTCCAGGAGCGCCCGTGTAAGCATTCTTGGCAGAGTATGTTTTCTGCATAAAGATCTACACAATCAAATTAAATTAACCTGAAAGCATATGCTCTTTCTTCTCCTCTGCTATAATATCATGAAACCTATAATTTCATCTTTTAGCTTCCCAGAAATGTATTGACTCTTATCATAGAAATAATAGGAGAAATACATACTTACAACTAAACAGGGCTGGGGAGAAGACCTGCATACGTTTAGATTAAGTAGGGCAGGATGCTGACAGATTATCTGAAGAGAGTGAGTGTTAAAGAGGGAAAGAGGAATGGTAATTGAGACACAAGAGAATAGAAGTAGAATAGTGAGAGGCTGCGGGCGAGAGTATAAAGTGGTCAGAGCAGGTCATAACAGAAACGAGAAAAACAGTCATGGAAACCTAGAAGCCCCACGTAAGATCAGACACGTTTTCTGAGAAGACTATTTTATTATGAGTCTGGGGATTCTAAACCATCTACACAGGAAAGCAAACATTAAATACCCTCTTACATCCATGGTATTTTCTCACACTATTCAGTATTTTTATCTGTGCAAATAAAAAATTCTGCCATATTCTAGAAAAGTTTTAGTTTAACATAACCAATTACTCATCTCTCAAAGATGTCAAGTGTTTTCATGCTACAGCACACATGGCTGCCCAGAACAACCCCGGTGTCTGTTCCCTATAGCCAATTTTCATAGCTATGCAAAGGGTAGGGAAGTGGGGGTGAGCTACTTAGCTCAGGCTAGACTATCTCTTCAAGAGCTACACAGCAATTGAG
Source organism: Dinomys branickii (assembly GCA_004027595.1). NCBI lineage: Eukaryota > Metazoa > Chordata > Mammalia > Rodentia > Dinomyidae > Dinomys > Dinomys branickii. The sequence continues at coordinate 82,119 of PVLD010002067.1, forward strand.
GACAGGTTAAATCAGTTTAAATGTTATACTATAATTTATTTAGTATCTAAAATAATCTTATAACATTTTCTTATTGGTAGGTTAGGTTGATTAATTGTTCTAATTATCCGCTGTTCTCCCTGAAAAAGAACACCCTTGACATCATGCTTAGCCATTTCATTTTCTCCCTTGCTCATCTCCCTGTGCTATGAATATAACATAGCCCAATTATAGGCCGCTCTCTAAGCCTAGTCCTTAGAAGTAAAAATCCATATCATGCATAACCATATATAAAGCAGCTAATATGTCACATGAGCAAGACATAACTCTTTGCTGTTTGGAGCCACTAAAATTTGTAGGTTATTTGTTATACAATGTAATCTACTGGGAACTGACAAATCCATCTTGTTATCTTCATGTTGTAGGTGTTAAAACTGAATCACAGAAAGTTATAAGAGTTGTCTAATTGCTTGAGAATGTACTGTAAAGGACTGGCAGACATGAGATTCAAATTAATATAACCAGTGCAATACCTAACCCCTCCTGGTCCTTATTATTTGATTTAATTATATATATATATATATATATATATATATATATATATATAATTCTTTCTGTCTTTTCTCATTGCCAAGACAAAATACCTGACATAGCTGACATGTACAAGTTAAAGGAGGAAAGGTCTCTTTTGGCTCTCAGTTTGTAGAGGTTTCAGTCTAGTTGGCTGGCTCCAAGGCAGGGTGGTTTGGCAGAGGAGGGACAGTCCATGACAGGTCAGGAAGGAAGCAGCAAGCCTGCCTTCTTTCTATCCCTTTATATCCATCAGCCTATTGGTTGGTATCACCCAGATGCAGGGGTGGAGCTTCTCATTACTCATATGCAGAACAACACTAAATCAATCAGTAGACTATTCAAACTATCACATCCTCGATCCACATTCACACACCCTAGATCTATCCACCTCCAAAAAGCCCCATTTATGAATGCCTTTAGGGGGGCATCTAGATACAAACCATAACTCATTCCTATTATTATTATGTCCTATGATTATTCAGACCAAGTCATTTGTAATCCTACATCATTCATGGTTGGTGACCTGACAAAAAATCACCTCTAGATTCAAAACTGTGAAAAGCTAGAATGACAGAAAGTATTGTGTTAGTAAAGTTAATTGATGTGATTACTTTATTGAAAGTATCATTAGCTTTACTGAACAATTCACAGAAACAGGCAGACTTTACAACTCTTCCACCTTCTTTCATCTGTATATGAAACTACTCTTTGGGAGTAAAGACTTCAATTAACTTTATTACTGTCATAGTTTGGGTTCCTGAAGGACGGGTTGAGCCAAGTGTGTCACTGGAATAGTTTATCCATGAAACAACACAAAATGTGGAAGCAAAGGGGTAAAACAGAGGAGAACAAGGCCAACTCACATGCACTAATGAGCAAATTAACACTGTGGGCAGCTAGGCTCAAATCCTGACTGGAAACTTGGGAGACTGTATAGAATGCACTTCACAACTGAATGGAAGCAATAAAGAATGTTTAAAGTACATTTGTTACTTGACTCTCATCTTGCACTGGCTTCATTCTCCTTGGGGAATCAACTGCCTGATAGTCTGGCTTGTCTGCAAGGGCCTACCATAGCAGAAAAAAGACTTGCAGACAAAATAATGCAGGTGCGTAAATTTAAAGGTGACAACATCCTTAGTAATTGTGAATGCCAAGGCTGCCTCTAAGTATCAGCAGCTTAATAATAACAGTAGAACCTTTTTCTCACTAACACTTACAGGTATATCACAAGTTGGCAGTAGTGTGTCCGGTGTTATTCTTGGACCGGACTGATAGAAAACTGGCAATACTTGTGCATAAATGAATACAGCTTTGGAGGCTAAGACACAAATAGTTAAACTCCCCTGCCTAAAGGTAATACACACCAGTTCTGATACCTCATTGGCTGGATATACTCATTGACCCTTCTTAAAGACAAAGTCAGAAGACTCAGTTTTACATGTGTATAGAATAAATGGGATGGGAAGTTATGAGTACTATAGTTTACCAGTCTCTCTAGTCACCGAAGACTTTATTAACTTTCTTCTTATGTGTAACATGTACTCACCCTCTCCCTAAAGAAGGCCGCCCAAACGTTCACTCAGGTTGCCTGTGCCCTTCTTCCCTCTGCACAGTGATAGAATGGGGACAGGATACTTGCAATAAGTCCTCCCTTTTGGAAATTGTATCAATGAGAGTTGCATGAGAGTGACACTCTGCAGCAATCCTCATATACTACTGGGAGAAGACTTTCAGAGGCCACCTATGAGAAAGGTTATATTCCTTAATTAGACTCTAATTTGGCTCCCGAGAAGAACTGCCTGTCTGTTTCCTGCATGGACCATGCCTCTGTATTGCAAGCCAGTAGTAGTGAATGGATGGCACGCGTGCCACAGCAGGCTGTTTGTGTCACTGAAAGCTCTAAAAGGTTCGCCATCAGTGTTATAGGCTACCATTCATTTTCCGTTATAGCTTCTGGGACAATTTAAAGGGAACATTGATGATAGTCCTCCTCAGGCACTGAAGGTTTCTTAGCCTGCCTTCTTCCCACAGGAAGCTGTGGGCTCTGAGTTATTGTAAGTCTTCAGCAAGTGTCATCTCCTTTAGTTTAGGCTAATGGTTCTTTTGGCAAAGAACTCTCCTAAAAAACTTAGAAAGGTATTTAAATACATTGGATTCTATGCTATTTACATTGTCAGTAAGCCCATTCAAAATTCTGTTCTTTTTTTATACTAATTAAGTTCACTGGTGCATTTTAGATATACACAATGATCACATTCATCACAGGGAATTTGTACCTGTACCTGATACATCTTGATTCTTTTTTTTCCCCATGAGCCTACCCTCCCTTCAACCCCTCTTCCTCTTCTTATTTACAAAAGCCTTGGTTCCATTTTTTGCTTCTTTTCTCTTTTCTCCTTTTTCCCAGTTCTCCTTCCCATTTCAACATTTTCTTCCTGTTTCACGATACCATTTTCGAGAGACTCAGTCTCCTGTCTATTATAGTTCTTTCTCTTCCTGTATGCTTTTGCCTCTCTGTGTAGTTGGAAAGGTTCTGAATCTATGAGGCTTTGGTGGGAAAGTCACGCTGCTACTTTTTTTCCCCTCTGAGTCACTTCATTTGACTGAAAGAATTTATTGCATACTATTTCCACTCAGAGGTTCTAAAGCAGCAGAATAATACCCACATCTGCAATTAGATTCTTGCTGCAAATTTGAGATTTCACATTTGTCACTCCAAAGGCTGCCTTACTTGTGTCATTCATTATTTCAGGCTGAAAAACAGTTGTTTCTGCTGTACTTAAACATTTCTAAACCTGTGGGCCTTCTTTCTTCTTTCATTCTAACTTAAAGCTTGGCCAATTATTTACCTTTTTTGGTACCTTGCTAAATATAAGTACTATTGATCAATACACATTATTCTGTTTTCCCCTATTCCTAATTGCTAAAATTACACTAAATTCAGGATTTCCTGTTCATGTTATTGTAAATGTCAGTTCTCCCAAATATTTTGTAAATGTTGATAAAATTCAAAGTTTCCTATATCTAGGAGGAGTAAAGAATGAAATATTTATCAAACAGAGCAATGCCCACCAGGATTAATTTTTAGGGGTAGGACCTGAACACAGGAAAGTCACATAATGATCTCTTGGGTGACTTGAGGCAGGGAAGCATCTGAGATCACCATTTGATTATGCTCAACAAGCAACACCTGCTAATGCAGTCATACACTTTATAGTTCCAATCATGTGCCTTCTATCTGCTTGGAAATGTAGGACAAAAGACCTGGCGGGGATACAAAATGTTAGTGTTGGAGAAAGTTTTGATATCATGGAGTCCAATTAACTACTGATGATTTATACCAGTAATATGATGACTATTACAGAATATTTGTTATATTTTAGGAAGGGTGCTAAGAAAATTGCACGTGGTTTCTGTGTAAATCTCCAAACGATGAAGAGATACTATTATTAGGAATATTTTACATGTTGAAAAATTGAGGCCAGAAGAGGTCTAGTGACTTGTCTAAGGGGGTACAGACAGCAGGAGGTAGGTGGTGAACTCAGAAACAAATTCACCTGGTCTAGTTTTCTTGTCATCACACATGGCATGATATCTCTTACTATGTCCAGGACTCATTCATGAAATTTTCATTCTCAGCACTTTCTATTTTAATACTGTATTATCAAAATTCATTTTTTCCTCTTGATATCAAAAGGCAGTATCCCTGCATTATGTGATAAACATAAAGAAACACTTTTGCTAAACTAATACCAGTACAGAACAAATCCCCAAATCCCAGGATGTTTAATTATTGTGCCCAGATGCTGGAATGACACATTTTATTTACATGTTCCTAATTTATTTCTGTGCTTGGTCTGCTTCTTCTTTGATTGCAACTGTCCTTGGGGGCATTTCTGGTTAATGACATAACAAGATCAATAAGTAGGGCTGTTTTATTAGCCACAACAAATGGAAAAATAAATATCCTCATGGCCACATTTCTTATAAATATCAGGACTTCGGTGCTCTGCATTTTATAACAGGCATTTGACAGGGAAAGCAGATTGATAGATGAAAAGAGGATCTGAGTGAAACTGTAAAACCCTATGTTTCCCTTTATTCTTGAAGTCAGAAGCAACTCATTGTTCCTGGTAAAACAATTCTTTATCAAGATTATTTGACAATAGTCATGTGGAGTAATACTGTATAATGCTATAAGAGTATTAGATCATAGATTCATTTTCTGGTGGTTTAGTACTTTTAGTAATACTTTCTGTTTTCCATTTAAATTTCATTTAAATAAATATCCTTTTTTGAGAGAGGGTCCCACCAAGTCATTGAGTTGCCTAGGCTAGGTTTAAATTATCATTCTCCTGCCTTAGTTTCCCAGAGTGCTGGAGTTATAGACATCCACCACCATATCTGCTTTTATTCCAAATGTATGTAAAGAAGAGATGCTCCAAAGGACACAGATTCTCACATCTAGTTTGTGGTTTGGGTCTTAATGTCCCCCAAAAGCCTCAGGCAGTCAGGGGTGAGGCATTTCCAAAGGTGACTGAATCTAGAGTGTGTGATGCTGGGATTAAAGGACTGAGATTACTAAATCAGTCCACTGATTGATTTGGCACCACCTAATCCTTGTAGCCTGAATATAAGAGTCAGAAAGAGGATTATATAGTCCCTTATTGTTCTGTTACTTTCTGCCAGCCATGAACTATTTCTCCTCTGCAATGACTGTCTCCTGTGCCACCCTGCCTTGGAGCCAGCCAATTATGGACCAAAACCTCTACGAACTGTGAGCTAAATAGACCTTTCCTCCTTTAACTTTGTGTGTCAGGTGTTTTGCCTTAGCAATGAGAAAAGTAACTAAGACATAGTAAAGCCTAGTGTATTTGTGTCTTGATATCTCTCAAAGTGTCATGTGGTTATAGATGAGGCTTTTCAGAGATGGCTGGATCTAGGGTGTGTGATCCTAGGATTAAATGTGTGATGCTGGGTTTAAGTGTGTCGGATTCCTAAACTAGTCTACTGATTGGTTTGGCATAGTTCTGGGTATGGGTAATGGGAAGGCCCACCCTAAGTGTGGATGGTGCCACCCAGAGGTAGCCTGGAAGTGATAAAAGTGAGATACAGGCTGTTGTTGCTTCACTGCTTCACAGTTTTAATGCCTCCTGCCCACCAGGAACAATTTCTCCTCTGTGATGCCCCTTTGCCTTTCCTCCTTGCCTTGGAGCCAGCCAACTGTGGCCTGAAACCTTTACAAACTGTGAGCTGCAATAACGGCTTCCTCCTTTAAACTTCCTCCTTTAACTTTAACTTCAACTTTGGGTATTCTGTCTCAGCAGCAAGAAAAGTAACTAAGATGTCTGTGAAGGAACTTATTTTCCTTAAGCTTCTACAGAATGATGTTCACTTCAAAATTACTTATACACAATGCTGTATTTTGATGGCAGCTTTTAAATCCTTAAAAGAAAGAACCCAGAGTAGTTTTCTGTGGTTAGCAAATTACTACAAATTTAGGGGATTTAAGACCACACAATTTATTCTCTTCAGGTTCTTGAGGTTAGAAGTTAGAAATCAAGCTAGAGTCAAGGTACAGGCCGGGCCGTGCACCCTTAGATGGATCTATGGGAGAATTCTTTCCCTTGCTTTTCCAGCATCTAGGGCTACATTCCTCGCACTGCCATAGGGTTATGGCTACTTTCTTCGTACCGAAAGCCAGCAGCACAGGATCTCTAGAGCCCTTTCTATCGTATCACTGCTCCTCTGTGGCAGTGTCCATTCCTCCTCCCTCCTGTGAGGCCACTTGTGATTGCAGTTAGAGCGTGCCCGGCAAATCCCGGGTCTTCCCCACATCTCATGATTCTCAGTGTAATGGCATCTTTGGGCATATAATAATATTTGCCTTTTGGTCACATAAACTGGTGATCAGAGTTCCCAGAGATTAGAAGTAGTTATCTTTGGAGGATATTATTTAGTCTGCTACACAGCCTTTTTAAAACTGTTTCTGTATTTGCTATAAACTATAATTTGACAATAATGTCTCACCACGTATATTCTATCTGCTGTCAGGAATATAGTTTTGAAAAAAAATATATGAAAAAGTTTATACAAGAAGGGTTTTTTTTTCCTCTTAACATGAAATTTTGATAGATTTGATGTAAATATTTATGGTTCCATATTTTCATCCGTAAATGCAGGAATTTCAAAATCTAGGAGCTGGGGATATAGCTCAGTGGAATAAGCGCCTGCCTAGCAAGCGCAGGGTCCTGAGTTCAATCCCCAGTACCGCCAAAAAAAAAAAAAAAGGAATTTCAAAATCTAATTTGCTTCCTAATAGCATATTTACTATCTTTTGTAGCATGATTTCAAACTATAACATTTAGTCAAGCATAAATTACATATACGTGTGATTGTGGATGTGTGTGTATCAATATAAATCATTTCAGTCTTTTTAAGAAAGAAGCAGTGTACCAGGCAATATGCTAGCGGTGCATGCATAGGCCAGGAATAAACAAGGAACAATAAAAATAAATCACATATTGAGTGGTGATGGAAAGTTTCTTCTGGTCATATGAGAATCCCTGGGAGTGGTAGGGTTTGAATTGGACTTTTCTGGTAAAGAAAATGTGAGTAAAGGAGAGACACTAATATGTTCCCCATCGAGGAGAGGACTTGTTCAGAATTTAATATTTTCTTGAAACTTGCCATACACAGCAGGTATTATTCTATATACTGAGGGTACAACAATAAACAAAAGAGATTAAGCCCTCTTCTCAAGGTAGTTGTATGCAGGAAAGGGGAAAGACAATGAAATAAACAAATGCATGTAGAATCAATAACATAGCAAAATATGTCATAAAGATGACTGTCACATTCCAGGAACACAGAGATGGCCCATATACTTGGAATAGTGGTTCTCAAGCTGGGATGAGCTTTTCTGGATTGTCACATTTTGGAGGTGTTACTTATATCTTATGATAGAGGCCTTGAAGGTGGCCAAATATGGTACAGTACATGGGACAGACTCCCAGTACAAAGAGCTATCTGGATCAATATGTTGGAAATGCTGTGATTGAGAAACCATGGGCTGGAGCTTTGAGGATGAGAATGAAATTGGCAGAAATTGAAGTCAGAGCGCTGGGGATGTAGCTCAGTGGCACAGCACCTGCCTGGCAAGTGTGAGGCCCTGAGTTTGATTCTCAATTAAAAAAGAAGAGAAAGGAAAAAAAAAAAGAAGAACATGAAGTCATAGAGGTTGGCAGAGACCAGCCCCTAAGAGCGTGTTGGCACTGGCAACACTTGGCTTTCATTCTGTTTGTAGTGAGAAGCCACTGTAAGCCTCAACTAGGGCAGCTAAATGGTCTGATTTACATTTTAAATAACCACTTTAGCTGTTGAGTAGAGAATGAATTATAGTTGATTCCACAAGAATCAGAAAGAACAATAAGAAAGCTATTAAAATAAGCCGTGAGAGCTAATCATGATAACCATGATGCTTTTAAAATGTATCTTGAAATGCTTTGATACCCTTTCAAGAGGTGGGTGCCATTCTCCCTCTCTTGACTGTGGGCCAGATTCAATCACTTGGGTCTAATGAATAAAATGGAAGTGACTGTGTGACTTTTGAGATTAAGTCATTAAAAAATTCCATCTTTGCCCTCTCTGGAAAAACAGAAGACATATCATAAGGACACCCAAGTTTTATAGGGAATCCCATATGTTGAGCAACTGAAGATTCTGTCCAACACCATGCAAAGAACAAAGGCTTCTGTGAAGGTCATGTTAATAAGCTACTTTGGAGACAAACCTTCAGATTATTGCAACACTGGTAGAAGTCTTGACTGCAGCTTCCTGAAATCCTGATGTAGAATCACCCAGCTAAGTACAGTCAGATTTCTGAATCATAGAAAATGAGGTAAATATTTACTGAGGTTTTGGAATATTTTACTGTGCTGCAATAGACAAACAACCAGGATGCACTGAGGTGTTATTAGAGGGAATATGGACTAGGAGGTAGAAAAAGGTAGCTATACAGAAAACTATAAATACCATCTATACCAATGTAATATTTGACTGTTTTCCTTAGTTTGATAGGTTTACATATATATGAGGCAACTGTTTTTGTTTCCTTCCTGTGTCCCAATCTGCTACCATCTACTATATGTTAATAATAACTTTATACTTGAGATTTAAGTTACAGATATATGAATATCTAGAAGAGTGTACAAGGAGACTTTGTATCTTTGGGGAGGAAAAGGGGTGGGCATATTTTCATTGGTATATAGGGTAGCTTTCTTATATTAAGCAGAAGCATGATTTTGTTACCATTTCTCCACTTGGAAATTAGTACAGTTAGGTTTTCAAGAGTTTTGTCTAAGTGCCAAATTGGCAAAGTGTGTGCTGTGGTGTCTTTGAAATGAGTCAACTTGCTTAGGCTGAACTGAGGTTCCCAGAATTCTCTTCTCTCTATGTTTCTAGTCAGGGTGAGTCACAGAGATATTTTATTAGTGTGAGATTTGGAAATGACATCATAATCATTTTGCTTTCTTATAGTCAGTGGCTCGAAGCAGATGACTTTGCAGCTTACACCTATTGCTTATCTGATGAATCATCTGGTTGGTGTGGGGGTAGCAATCAGGCCTTTAACCACTTGACTTTGCACTGACTTTTCTTTTAACTCCATGGGTCTGTGGGTGAGATGAGTACCCAGCTCTGTAATATAGGGCACCAGCTTCCCTTCCAGTGCACCTGACCATGGGAGGCAGCAGGAACAGATGTGGATTATGGCTCATCTTT